>JAQMCW010138223.1:0-25826 GCA_030068335.1 Chrysichthys cranchii | reverse complement strand
TTATCTTTGGGTGGCATAATGACGGCACTGGGCAGAAAAACAGTGAAAAACACCAAATAATCACCGAAAAAACAGTATAGCTTCACAACGATTACAGCTCAACCGATGCTTGTAAGCGATTAGTAGCACGCACACCACCGCCACCTAGTGGACAATTGCTGAGCTACTGGACTCAGTTCACAACACCCGGGATTTTTAACATTTGTACTGGACATTGTGGCTAATGGATTATGTATTCAGGCCAGCAACTTTTGTCCGTTGCATCGTCCGATATCCGTTAATGTGGTGTTCGTAGATGAGAGGATCGACTGTATTCACCTTTTTATTGGTTGCTTTACAATTACTGCTCAATGTAATAGCTATTTTGATACTTAGAAACATTTCATTTTGTTCTTTCATTTTGTTTCATTGTGAAGGCAGGTTTTATACAGTCATCTCTAGAATTCTACAGTAAAAAAACTGAGAAAAAATGTCATTAGATTAACTAGCTTATTCTCATACTGGCGATTTGACAGCCATCTAGACTTAATTCACAAAAATTTCTTCTAAAACCGTAAAAAAAATTCTCATCTCACACACAAAAAATATTTCATATGTCACAATTATGTGCATGTCTAGAAACTCTAAAACCAAAAATATAAGCATGTTCCTATTCATCTAATTGTGAAGGAACATTTAAATAGATAAAATATTCAGGCACGTAGCATATATATACGTGTGTGTGTGTGTGTGTGTGTGTGTGTGTGTGTGTGTGTGTGTGTGTGTGTGTATGTGTGTGTGTGTGTGTGTGTGTGTGTGTGTGTGTGTAGACATTTATAGAGAGAGAGAGAGAGTAGATAACTGAATAACTAGTAGACTTATTATCTACTAAAGACATAATACTTCTCTCTTTTTATTTTTATTTATTTTAAGTACAGACCGGTCAGGTACATAAATATTCTTGCAGCTAAACCTGATGAAAGAGAAACAGGCAGAAAGCAATTTGGGTTGTTGGAATGGGAAGTGCTTTTTGCATGCTAATGGAGAATTACGTAATTGTTCTGGGAAGAAATGAGCCAAATTTTGCCCAAACACTCTTGATCTGGGAGCTGTTTCTGTTCCTCTCTCTCTCTCTCTCTCTCTCTCTCTCTCTCTCTCTACTGTATACCAGTGCAGTTCAGAGAACAAACACTTTAATCCTACTGCCACATTTTAAGCGATTTGGTCTGGCTTCAGTTTGCCACAGCATGCCAGTGTTCAACAGATAGAGCATGTTTGAAATGGCCCATTGATAGAGAATGAGGATTATTTCCCTCTTCTCCCCTGGACTTCCTCCTTGCCGATGATTTACAGATGTTGGAGATGGTGGAAAGATCCAAAACAGAGACAACAAGCCTGTTCTTCCCATTCCTATACTGTAGGTCTGGGCTTTCCAAACTGGAAAGGTCATCTAAAGAGACAATCAGATGGACATGCACATCGGCAGTTCGTTTTCCAAAACGTTTTCTCTAGAATGATTTGCAGGGCATCATCTTGTCTATGGATGATTTATATCTGTCAAACACACAGTGTAACAAAGATCAGATGGGTAGGGAGAGGAAGCAATTTAGTGAATTGACTGAAACTTATTAAAACCTGAGTTATCAGGAACTTGCATATAAGTGGCCTGAGTGTTATAGAGAACCTCCTTATGCCTTTAAGGATACTATAATGCCCAGGATCTGCTGTGACCCTGACCAGGATAAAGCATTTACTGAAGATGAATGATTGGATAAACGTACTTCATATTCAAGAAGACATCTCAAGTTATTATTTAGTCACAATCAACTGTATAAATGCTTAGCCCAAAAATATCAGTGTTTGCATCAGACACGAATGTTGAATGCATTAAAAGCCTAAATGTTCCTATATTAGATGCTTCTTCTGGAAATGAAAGCATCCTCAATATTTATTTGTGGTCTGGACATTTTAGGTTTACACCTCACATTGAAATTGACAGGTATTTTTTTTTATCAATAATTTCTTCTTAATAAAGCTTAAATAGACATAATAAACTAAACAGACATAAATGTGGTACACATGCCTTTGAGCTTTCTTGCTTGCATGAGTTAAATGCCTAAGATTTGAAGCTGTTCCATCTAAATAACATCTCTCTCTCAAGTCCAACCCATCAAACTGGTGTCCAACATGGTATCCCTGCATAGCTGTAAAGTATATTATACAGTTTATTGTTTTTGTTACAGTTCAGCAATGGGGAGAAATGCTCCGTGACTGTCTCTCACATGTTGTAAGATGAGAAATGAGATGAGAAAGCAATAAGAACTTCTTTTCTTTCGTTCTCTTCCTCCACTGTTTACAGTATGCGCCAGCAGGAAGGGCTTCACCCAGTATGAATTCATTATTTTCCCAAATGAGAAATTATTATTACAGAAAGGCGATGAGGAAATGGCAGCAGCATCAGCGGAGCGTAAGAATGATTCAGTGAAAGGCCTGATTTCCTGTTTAAACACTAGGACGTTCATAGCTTTCAGATCAGCAGCGGACCCTCATCACACTACATTAGAACGATCGTAGTTTTCTTGCTCAGTGGTGCATTGCTTCAGCAGAGAAATGACTTGGATATGCTCCATGAAACATAATTTGCTTAACCTGGGCACTGTTCCACGTGCAATTAATAAAACGTGTGGTAACATTTTTCAAACTACTGCTGGTCAGCGACCACATACCACTGACATTCTTTATTTGCTTTGAATAAAGTTTATTCTCTAAATTATAATTAGGTTTGATGTTTGCTTTCTTCCAAGAGTATTTCGATAATGCAATAGTTCCTGTAGCACCCTTCTTGAGTTACAGCCAGGAGGGAAGACGAAAACCATGCTTTGACCTTAACATCAGAACAACTATGGATCAATGACAAACGCTCCAGAATTAGTGAGTGTTGCAGGGAACAAATTAAATAGAACATAAGACAACATAAAGTCTCTTAGTAAGATGATGAACCACCACAGTCCTAAAATTCTCTGGAATTATTACTGGAGGGATAAAAATCTTTTTTTTTTTTTTCAAAAGATAGTCCATCAGTTTTGGGTATACTGATGGGGATGGGCAGTGCTGTCTAACGTGTCAATTCAAAATCTCAGTCAGGTGGTGTGAAGGCCATAGCACAAGATTTTCATCTCCATGAAAACACATAGTGAGCTCTTGAGTCCTGTATTGGGATGGAATCATCCTGGAATGGACCACGCCCATCAGGAGAGAAATGGATGGAGGTCATCTGTCTGACGAACCTTTTAAGAATTGACTTGCAATGAATCAGTGGCTTGCAATGGCTTGCAGTGGCTCTTCTGTCTGAGCGGTCAAATGGAGACAGCCCATGCCAGTAATATGCCTTGTACAGAACAACAAAGGCTGTGAGAATATCTGTGAACCTGGTTTTAGCATGAATTGTAAGGTCATACAAGGAGTATGTTTACTTTTTTTTCCTGCTCTAATCAGCATCTATACAGAGTCAGTGATTGTCAGAATCTGCTGAAAGGTTCGGATGCATAAATTTCCAAAAGAAAATGGACACAAGCCTAATTAATTCAGACAGTGATCTGAAGCTGGCTGTCAAAATGTCCATGATGATTCTGTGCAGTTGTCATCATCATCATCATCATCATCAACAACAACATCAAAAGCAAGAAGAGGGCTTACACACACTGTACATATGGCACCAGTTATGAGAGCGATAAGAATGAGGCTGATAATGAATATGAGAATTTACTTCCTATTATATAATTTTGATTATGGAATAAGGTTGATTTTTATAAGTAGACTATAAATGCTATAAAAGGTTATAAATGTGCTGATGGGCCTCACAGCGAGAAGGTCCTGGGTTCGAGCCCCGGGTTCGGGACGGGTGCCTTTCTGTGTGGAGTTTGCATGTTCTCCCTATGTCCATGTGGATTTCCTCCCACTGTCCAAGGACATGCGCGTTAGGCAGATTGGCTACTCTAAATTGCCCGTAGGTTGGATGTGTGCGTGTGTGAGAGCATGAACCTCACCCTGTAGAATGTGCTTGGCTACGGAAATGTCAACTGAGCCCCATGGGGGCTGCTTGGTGCCCTATGTGCCCTACGGCACATACAGGACCTGAGAGAGATACTTCTAGTAGAGATACATGCAAAAGAGAAATATATTCCAATTCAGGAAACTTACATGTAGCAGGCATTGTCAAAACCAAGCTATATAAAGAGTTTTCCCAGGCCTACACATCATTTTAAACATGTACGGACCCTTAGATGCAGAAGTTAGTTTTCCAGACACAAAACACATTCACACGCTGCATGAGAGTATCCGTCATCCTCAACTGTACACAACCGCCTGCCAGACCTTATAAGGCCAGCTGGATTGTGGGATTTGTAGGAGGATGGAGCAGACCCAGAACATTTTAGAGAACCATGTTTGCTCACATCAAGCAAATCGACTCACACGATAAACATGCTTAAAAAACAAAAATGATTAAAATATTTTTAAAAAGCTATTAACGGACGCTTGCTTGTGGGCTGTTCAGGGTTTGCCCTTATTAGATTATGACAAACATGCAAGCATTGGCTGAAAAATAGACAAGTAATTTGTCTACAATTTCAAATGAGCACTGACAGGCCTGGCTCTAATCTTCTTTAAATAAGTCCAGAGAAAGTACACACGCACTGTCTGAATCACTGTCTGATGCTCAATTGGCCACGAATGCCTCTCCTTAAAACCAATTCCGAGTTTTTGCGTCATGTGTCCCTTTCCTGAGGTCAAAATTTCCACCTTGCTCCAAAAGTTATAATGTGTATAATATTACATCAAATGTAACACTCGACATTGCCAAATACACCATTCCCTTACAGAGCTGCTGCTGTTCTTTTGGGGTTTTTTTTGCTTACAATTAAATATTGTAACTACTGGACTGTAAATACTCTAACAGAGCAACCGAGGAAGATTTACAGATGCTACAACCTTTATAAGGAATAGAGAAGCTAGCTGAGAGACTACTGTTTAGATTGGAAAACACAGGCCTTTCCAACTTGGCCTGAGAGAGAGAGAGAGAGAGAGAGAGAGAGAGAGAACAGAAAAAGAGAAATAGAAAATCTTCTACACAAGGATGATGGGCAGGACAAAAATAACATATCATATCGAAATGCTTTGTCATGAAACACAATATATTATAATCGTATTTTAGTATCTAAACATTAATTATATAATCATGTTATGAAAACTAGTCCGAAAACCTTTTCTTTCATCATATTATTATTTTTTGATTACAGACACAAAAAAACCCTGGATTTAACAAGAAAATGCTAAAAAAAATAATAATAATAATAATAAAAAAAAAAAGCTATATGATTGTTACAAAGTAGTTTTGACATCTACTCATTGATGCGTTACAGTGAAATTTAACAATGGAGATTTCAACTCTGACACTTGATGATACAATTACATGACATTATGATATGATTGTTGATATTGTGACATTTTCTGTGAGGAAACATTTATTTAGCCTTGGCGGAAGGAGTCTCCAACATTAGAACTTTCTACCTTTAAGCTTTCCAACACTGGAAAGTCTTTGAGATTGAGAATTTAATGGTCTCTTTGTAATATGATTAGCTACGTTTGTTTGTGTTTGGGGCGGCACAGTGGTGTAGTGGTTAGCACAGTCGCCTCACAGCAAGAAGGTTCGTTCCCTGTGTCCACCTGGGTGCCTTTCTGTCTGGAGTTTGCATGTTCTCCCCGCGTCCGTGTGGGTTTCCTCCGGGTACTCCGGTTTCCTCCCACAGTCCAAAGACATGCACAGAGGGGATTAGGCTAACTGGCGACTCTAAATTGCCCGTAGGTGTGAATGTGAGTGTGAATGGTTGTCTGTGTCTGTGTGTCACCCTGCGGTGGATTGGTGACCTGCCCAGGGTGTACCCCGCCCCTCGCCCCAAAGTCACCTGGGATTGGCTCCAGCTTCCCCCTGCGACCCTGAACAGGATTAAGCAGCAGATGATGAATGAGTGAGTGAGTGTTTGTGTTTGTTTTATTTCTCAAGAGAAAGAATAAAAACAGAGGTTGGTGCGGGTACAGCTATTTATATCTGCTATGTTGTAAGTGATAATAGGACCTAACTTTTTTTGTGAATGGTCCACAACACACTCTTCAGGACTGCTTTTACTGGCTGTGGTGGCTTAATGGTAAAGATTAGTGATCTGAAGTTCAAGCTGTCACTGTTTTGCTGAGTGAGCAAAGCCCTCTCTGCTGCAAGGATGATGTGTCATGGCTGACCCCAGCTTCCTAACAAGCTGGGATATATGAAGAAATTAATTTCACTGTGCTGTAACGTACGAGTGACCAATTCTCTCTCTCTTCTGTTCTGTTATGGGAAAATAATCCACTCTGGAGTAGCAGGAAATTTGCACTGGGTTGCATCACACCATCCATTTCTGATTGTCCCCAAGTGTTTTACTCCTTCCATATTGCCCAGCCTCTGGTGAACTGACACGAGGGTGAAAGAATGAGCTTGAAAAACAAGTGTCAGCGTGTGTGTGTTTGTGCGTGTGCTTTACTTTTCTGCTTCTCTTTGCATCTCTTCTCGCTTCTGTCTCCGGAGCTCCATACGGCGTTCAAAGTCCTCATCCATGGTGTCTGGTGCAGAAAATCCTCTCGTGTCCTCACTGAGTGATGGGATAGAAAGCACAGGGGTTATTAAAGTACATGAAAATTTGATCTAGGACTATTATAATCTTTCCGACTGCCTGCATTATGTCCTTGCTGTCCAACACAATCCTTGCTCACTTTTTCCCCCTTTGACGATTACCAGAAAAGGCAAATGCTGTGTCGCCCTACACACCAGTCAACTTTCTCTACGCCTTCTGTCTTCCTCTGGGTCTTCTACCTTTCATTCTACTGGTCTATTCTAGGTGGAAGACAACGGTGATAGCAACAATAACAGAATCAAGATGTAAATGCAAGAATGCAGTAATATAGAGCAGATATAATGTAAAAAATAGACAAGAAAGGTAAATAGTAAAACACTTGAAGGAACAAAACAATATAACAGCCAACTACAACTACTATTACTTACAATAATAACAACAACAACAACAACAATAATAATAATAATTCTTGTTATTATTATTATTATTATTATTATTATTATTGTTGTTGTTATTATTGTTATTACTGGTATTATTATGTATAGTATAAATAAATAAATGTTAAAAAAACCCCAACATAAAAACAAAGCTTGCTAATTCATCCAGGTTCTTTGCTACAAGAATACAAAAACAGCTTGTTCATTCAGATATGCAACAGGATCTTAAAGAATAGGTGCTTTTGGATCAGAGGGACTTTTCCTAGTTCTTAGAACTGTTGGAGGAAATAGCCCCCTTTTTTGTGCTCACACTGCAGGAGCTGAGGGATGTTTTTAGCCTGTACTTGAGGGTAGGTAGTCTCCCAGCACAACAGGAACTATGACAGACCGTTCATTATATACGAAGGTGCTGAATTATTTCATGCTTTAAAGTCAGCAGCAGTACTTTAAAATCTTTCCTTAAAGACACTGACAGCCAGTGTAATGATGCAAGAATTAGTGTACAGTAAGACATTCTCTCCCGCAGGTTCCTGTTCCTCTTGTTACACAATTAAACATCATCTATCACTCTGCCTTAAATGGAACATCTGCACCAGACAACTCTGAAGAAGAAAGCATCACAGAGAGGTCATTTTAAGCCATTCATGAGCTGAACTGTTATGAAATCTCCACCGAAACCTGACTAGTAGAGTGTGAAGACCCCGGAGGACTGCTGTCAAACGAGCAAACGTTCTTTCTTGCACGCTGGGCTCGGCTTTAAGGTTGTTTCTTTTTGGGTTTCTCAGAGGATAAGCAAGACCAACGGGACAGCGCGGCCTACCAGAAACGGCAGAACGCAAACCACATGCTGCAGGAAATGCAATATTTGACTTCTTGCTGGTTCAGCCAAGGAAAGAATAAGAGATTCCATCAAAAACATGCCACCTTTACACGTTCTGGCATACAAAATGTAATAAAAATAAATGTCGCAATGCACGTGAGTTTGTGTTTACAGCTTGAGTTTCCTGTGGTATATTTTTACATCGCAGAACATTCTCTTGGCTTGAGAGCTTGGGGAAATGGACAGTTCAGCTGCAGGGACACTTTAGTTAAACAATAGGGTAATTTGCTTACATTCCCTGAAAAAATGAATGGTAATTTAATCAAAATGAAGCTAAACTGAAAACAGATATACTGTTTGTTGATAGCCTTGTGCGCTTTGCTGTTTAAATAGAAAAGCTTCCCGCAGGGTGAACTAAACATTAACTGAACCGAGTCACCTTTATGTACAGAAGGAAAATGTGAAACTAGTATAATATTCAGATGCAACTTCAGATGCAACTTCAGATGCAACTTTAGATGCAGGGCGGCACGGTGGCTGAGTGGTTAGCACTGTCGCCTCACAGCGAGAAGGTCCTGTGTTCGAGCCCCGGGTTCGGCGTGGGTGCCTTTCTGTGTGGAGCTTGCATGTTCTCCCCGTGTTCGTGTGGATTTCCTCCGGGTACTCTGGTTTCCTCCCACAGTCCAAAGACATGCACAGAAGGGAATTAGGCTAATTGGCGACTCTAAATTGGCCGTAGATGTGAATGGTTGTCTGTCTCTGTGTGTTGCCCTGCGGTAGATTGGTGACCTGCCCAGGGCATATCCTGCCTCTCACCTGATGTCAGCTGGGATTGAAAAGATGAACTTCAGATGTAAACCAAGCTGATTTAAGATTTAGGATTGTGTTTGACATAGAAACAGGTCTGCAGCATTGATGGATACAAAAGCAGTTCAGATTAACTGACTAATGACTTTTATATCAACTGCTGCCAAGTTCTTATATTCACCAAAAAAATCCAATCCAATACTGATTTTCCTGTTATGCTCTTCGTTCTTCCACAGATCACATGAAGGCAGAACTGTGAAGATGATGATACATATCTCAACATATGAAAATAACCAGCTAATTTGCACTAAGTAGGGTGTTTTTCCATTAAGGTAGAGCTTCCCAAACCTAGGGGTCCGTAGGACTGACACTTTTGCACTTTTTGAGCTTTTATTTCACTTAAACAAGGCAATTGACAACAGTTTATACGTCGTAGCTTTGTATTAGGATTTGGGAGAGTGTGTAAATGTGGAACTTTGGTCCTTGAAACCAGATTGAGAAAATGCGTATAAAAGAGAAGCTGTGAGAATCTTATCTACCGTTACTGTTCAATTCATGACCATGATTGATTTCTTTTTTTTTTCTTTCTTTTTCTTTCATACAGTAAAAATGGCTATAAGCTCATCACTTTTGAAATCCAGTCTTGGAAACTGATGTCCATAAATAATGACTATAAATTCCTAAATTCTACTTCATTACAACAGTGAAGAAACTGAAACAGTGATTTACAATAAGGAAGAAGCTCTAAACCACAATCACTAGCCACCGAATTCAGGAACACACTCATTAAACTCAGTCTCTCACATCTAGGACAGGGTAGGAAGACTGTAGATGAGTTGAGGGAGACCAAGTTGTAGAGAGGGCAAAAATATTATATCATGATACTTAAATAGATCTAATTAGTAGGAACATCTGAGTGTCATAAAAGAAAAACGCCCATCATTACAAGATCACGAGTTTGAATCCAGACAATCCCACAAATCATCTGAGGCCAAGAGTTCAAGGTTCAGACTCAGTGATACAAAAGAACAATACACTGATACAACAGAGTGCACAGATACATTATTCAAGGATTAACACAGAAGAGGTGAACACACTCGGGTAACAAACCAGAGACAAGGCAGGGGGAAAGTATGAAACCATGACACACAGCAGATATTCTGAGGTTTTGTTTTGTTAAGCAGCAACAAGAGCCACTACTGGCCCTGAGATTTTTGTGCAACATTTATAAAAATTTAATTATCAATGAAGAAAAGGAAGGAAAATCCCCCCCCCCCCCCCCAAAAAAAAACTGTCCACTCAGTAACAAAGATGTTATGAAAGCACTGACACCTGACAATACTTCAAATATTGTATAATTATGTAATTATATCACAATATCAATGTCATGTACATGTGTACAGTCCAAGTACTGGGTTTAAAAATATATAAATATTGCAAAAGCCTAAATCTCATGGCTCTAAATAGCAAAGATATGGCAGGCATCAGTACTCAAACGTTCCTCACTACAGCACTTAACCTGCTGGTTATTCAAATGTGTTTTTTTTAACCTATTATTACCCATTATGTAATTTTCCCTAATACATTTGTAAATATTGAAAATAATTTCTTTTTAGCATAATTCTATCTAGATCACCTAACAACAAGTCAACCTGCGACCACCTTCATCCCCCACCAAAAATGGACCATGTGCGCATGAGAACAATTCAACCTGAGGTGACACAATGACCACTCTGTGTCTCGGTGCCACATGAGTAAAGTAAAACACCGGAGCTAAGCTGACTCGACAGACACATTGTTCAGTTTCCTGCACTGGAGCTACGAGTCTGCTTGATTTGGAGCATTTCCAAACTTTGACTCTGCAGCTCTGCACTAAAGAGTGTCTGTATGTGCACAGTTTGAGCTGTTCCTCCTCGCCGTCCTTTAAAAGCTGTCATTTCTGTTAGCAGACTGCTCATCAGCAGGGGATCAGACAGGGATGGGAGCACTTTTTTTTTTTTTAAATCAATGTGGGTAGGATGCACAGTTCACAAACAGAGAACAAAATGTCTGTTTCATCCTTTAAAAAATAGAGTACACAGAAAGTTACAGGGTAACTCTCACAGAGAATTACTGGGCAATTAAAGTCCTTGCTAATTTATTAAGGCTAGCCTGATATTACAAGCAAAAAAAAAGATTTACCAACACTAAGGGAATCTAACATTAAGGGAGGATTTGCTAATTTCTCCATGAAAGTACAGTAAGGCGAATAGATTTGATTTGGTAGCCGCCGTGTGATTGATTTAGCAGCCTGCAATTACATGTGTAAATCAATACAACTAAAGGTCACGGTTGCGAAACCATGATGGTGTTTTAACTCCTTGAAATGAGTTACAGTATTAAAAAAAATTAACACATTGTTATTTTTGGATTGATTACGACTTAAATACTTAAAGTGTATGCAATTGATCAGCCTGCACACGTAAAATAGCACTCTTGATTTAGGATTAATCAACTTAATTAGGTTAATCAACACTTATACTGTGTGCATAAAAAAAAGTTTTACTTTTATAACCATTGTTTTACTGATGTTTTAAATCCTTTTTCATTTCTCTAAAGACATTTACAGAAAAACTGAGCTTTTCAGGACATGCCGTAGATTTCCCAGGCTCTCTGCCGTTGAACCACAAGGTTGATCAGACTCATAAATCAATCATTTCCTCATGACACATGCTGAAGATGTATTCTAATTTGCACATCTGCCACTGATTACAGTTCCCGTACATATTGCCCTCACCATAACTCTCTCTCGCTCTCTCTCTCATATGGTCTTGAAATTTCAAAAAAGTTGGAGTTGAAATTCCATTCCTTCAATGTCCTACTCCAGTGTAAATGAATCGCCTGACTCTTAAACAAAGGCCTAGGGGCATGGCTTGGTTTATTAGTAATCATAACAGCAGTGAGATACTTATAGATACTGAGGACAGGGAGTCTAAATCACCATGACGAACTGTGTAGTGTGTTTTCTATAAAGTTTTATTACATGAAGATTAGACAAGTGCACAGGGATGAATACACACCATGGTTAAATCCATGGCTTACTGAAATGCAAAGCCATCTGCTGACAGACTGCGAGCTCATGATCAAATATACTCAGTGAAAACCCCATAGTTTTCTTTCATGAGGGAAGGGTCTTCATATTACCGTAAACACCACTAAGCGTTAACTAGGAAACGGGAGGAAAGATGAGATTGCACATGTTGGCTGCGGTGAAGACACTGAGCAGGTTGCTGGCTAAATATGTTTCCCATCAGGTGACTACGGAGGATGTGCAAACGCCACATAAGGGTGAAATTTAAAAGGGCTACATTCTCAGACGATGGTGCAGCTCTCAAAACCAGATCAAAAGACCACTAAAAGTTCATTACTGAAGATCAACACGTCGAGTGGGTTGTTCAGAGGTTTTTTTGTTTTTTTTCTTTTCACAAGAACTGGTAGTGTGAGCAGGCTATTCTTTATTAACTGATTTTGTGAAGCTATGGGGCTAAAATTTGTTGATTCATTCAGTCATCTAAATGGCTTTATTCTGGTAAGGGGTGTGTAGATCTGGAGTCTATCCCAGCCTGGAACCAGAGACCCTCGAGCTGTATGTGCCAGCACTCTGGGTTCAAATCTGTAACAAGATTACAGCAGGGACTTGAGTCGGGGTTAGCTTTCATACGGTTTCTTCGTTCTAAATCCAATGAAATCCAACCTCATCACCTTCAGTCATTTGAATTCAAACAAATTTCGAATGAACTTCAGTGCCAACTTCACTTCAGTACCAAAGCGGAACATGTTTCTCTTTCTTATTTATCTGAAATCGCCGTTAACTCCATTTAGCACCTGTTACGAAGTTTTCGACCTCTTGAGTATCCAAAAACCTTGAAACAATAAGTATAAGAGCATCTGAAGTCACTCTTTAAGCACTCGCCTTCCATCTCCAGATGCCCACTCCTGGGGTTGCCCATGAGAGACCTGTAGAATCAACAGTCGCAGGTCTAAAATACGACATCACTCGTGTTCCAGGACGTGCAGTAAAGTGGAGAAAGTGAGGAGGGGTTTGGTTTGTTCTGCTGCTCTCCAGTGTGTACAAGCATAACCAAACATGGTAAAAGACACTGATGTGTTGTGACTCACTGATGTTAAAGTGCATCTTCTCTCTAAATAGGTACGCAATCTTTCGGAACCAGCGTGCCTTCAGAGTGATCTATGTGATCTGTCATAACTTAAGGAGGTGATCATAACTAAAGCGATTAAACAGATATCCGATAAAGTCTTGAATGCTTGAGGTATATGTCATTAAACAAGGCAACTGTTCTACATTTTTTCTGAAAGATGCACTTCCTCCTCCTTATAAGGCTACAACAATTTGGAGCTGTGGTGCCGTGTGTTTGCACCAGAGTTTGGTTTACATTAGACAATATTAGCGAGGCGGTATAACAGGCGCAGTCAGTTTTCCAGATGGGCGTCTTTAACAGTCAGGGTTAAATGCATGCTATGATCACTATGATCTGAAGAAGTTGGATAAAAAAAATTAGTACATACATGAGAATAAGGAATAGGTAGAATACATAGCACTGCAGCCAGTGAATTTTAAAGGTCTAAATTTTCGCAAGGGGCGGCACGGTGGCTGAGTGGTTAGCACTGTTGCCTCACAGCGAAAAGGTCCTGGGTTCGAGCCCCGGGTTCAGCACGGGTGCCTTTCTGTTTGCATGTTCTCCCTGTGTTCGTGTGGGTTTCCTCCAGGTACTCCAGTTTCCTCCCACAGTCCAAAGGCATGCACAGAGGGGATTAGGCTAATTGGCGACTCTAAATCGGCCGTAGGTGTGAATGTGAATGTGAGTGTGAGTGGTTATCTGTCTCTGTGTGTTGCCCTGCGGTGGATTGGTGACCTGCCCAGGGTGTAACCCCGCCTCTCACCGGATGTCAGCTGGGATTGGCGCCAGCTTCCCCCCGTGACCCTGAACAGGATTAAGCGGCAGAAGACGAATTCTTTCAAAAGAGGTCTGTCCCTAATTTTGGGGGGTGTCCTGCACAGAGGCTTCAGTGTTTAATGTGTACCTGGACCTTGAACTAGTTGATGACTTTCTTGCAAGAACAAGCTCCCTCACTCACAAACAAATAAACCCACATGTACTGTAAATTCACCATGTGTCATGCATGGCTGTGTACACATTTATTGCGTTTAAATCCAAAACGGGTGAGACCAAAATCAAATTTAAATAAAAGAGAACAAAATATGACCCCCTTTAAAAAAACCCACCACCACCACCACCACACACAGTGGTAGAAATACCAGCACTGAACTCTGATGGTTCCTCAACCTCAGCTACATCACTCGAGTTGACAACAAAGAAAAATCTTGGGGTTTTTTGAGTGCCTTGGGAGTTATTGGATGGTAATCTTGCTTGTGCAGATAATATTTTGTTTGTACCGGCCTATATATTTTTTTAAGCAAACTTATTTGGCTACTAAGGACTGAATATTTTCCTGTGCTAACTTGTGTGAGCTTTTTTTATGCATCCTGTAGGATCACTGTCCTGAGCCACAAGTTTAGTCTCACCAAATGTTTGTGAACCTTTCTGGAAATCTTCCTCAAAAACCAAACAAACTACAATATTCCCTCCTCATATCCGGTGTACACAGGATAGGATCTGGCTCTGAAGAGCTAACTGAAGACTCTGGGTAATTCCAGAAATCTTTCACTGGTTAATTCCGATTATTAAAACTATTGTATTTTATCCCACAGGTAGTTCTAATTTATGAACCTTTATGAGACCTGAACCTTCTTAAATTTTCACTGCATTACAAGTGAAAAGGATTCCTGCTTGCAATTATTTAAAATTAGAGAGGTGGCACACTTCAACAAATAAAAGCATCACAAATAAGTGAAGTGGTGTGGAAATCATGTATAGAGCTGGGCAGTTCTGTGTTAAGCTCCTTGCTCCTGTGTTAAGGCCCTACAGTGGTTCGTTGGTACTCAAAGCCTACAGCAAAAAAAAAAACACCCCAGAACATAACACAACTAGCCTGTAATAACATGCTGAATATTTCCAAGGCTTGTTTCGATTTATACACCACTGCCTGGGGTTTTTCACAAGTTTCTTGGCAGACAGGAATCAAAAACAATTTAAAATGACATCCTGGCTTTTATACCATTTCTCCAATTTTAGTTGCAGCACGCTTCGAACACAAACACTTGCAAACAATACCACTTTCAAGAGTTCCGCTAACAGGTAAACATTTCAGAAAATAATTGAAGTTAAACTCGTAACAATTTCCGAGGTCAATTAGAGCTAATTGCCAACATGCTACGATCAAAATGGTCAAATCAGACTAATACATGTACAGCATATGTACAGCACTTACATACAACAAAGACATCTGTTTCTTATAAGTCTAATTTGTGTTCTCCCATCTGGCTTTTTAAAATTCAGAATGCCAATGTGGCCATGTTTAACTTACTGCATGAACATTCGCTCCTTCAGAACATTCAACACTTTGATCTTGGAAACCCGTACATGCTCCCTTAATCATTCAAGAGCATGCAAATTATCCAAAATGGCTTATTTTATTTTATTTTATTCCAGAGATTTATTTACATCTCAGACAGTGTGGCTCAGTGGAACGACTGCATCGTATGTTTGTACTTTTGATCACGATGTCGTCCCTGCTGTCTAATCTGACCGTAAACAATTATGGCATAGCTGGAAAACCTGGTCATGCCTCTTTAACAGATCAAGTTATTACATTAAATGTTGGCCATTTCCATGTATTCTTCATTACTCCTATATTAAAATATGCAGCATTCCTGATTTAAAATTTTATATTCTGTTTTTGCTTCGCAATACACTTTAGGAGGACGTCATGTTTTCCAATCAGGAACATCCAGGAAAGTCTCTCACTGCTCTGTGTGCCAGCGATTCTCTCATGTAGGATCATTTACAGCACAGAAAGTTTACAGGTTTCTCCTGAATGCACCAGGATGCTTTTGGAAGAGACTCTAATTGCAACGAAACACATTCCTGGTCTCCTGGGAGACGAGGCATCGATCACGGCCAGACACATGCTCGTGCACTGTGCTGCAGAAGGCCTCCAGTCTTGTGGCTTATACCATCTAAGGGAAAGGACCTGACTTGGCATGACAGTCCTCCAGCTCCAAAGGTTTTCCACTGTAAGACGCCTGCTTAGTGTATGATAAACAGCATGCTAGAATAGAACAGTTTCAAGGACTAAACCTCAAAGAAGTTTTTTTTTTTATTATTCAAAGAACATCTGCAGACCTCTCAGCGCATACTTGACGGACCTACCCGAAGAGAAGATGGTGACTTGTTTTGACCTCACGATTGAGGAACGTTAAGAGCGCCAGCTCTTCATCATCTCTGATTAGGCTGCACTATGAAGGAGTGGTGTACTTAAAACATCTCCAATCCAAATGATCAAGGAAGATCATTCATTAACTTGTTCCGGATATAGAAACGATGCACCGTCACTGAGTAGCGGTCTGATTAGTGGCATTGTATTCAGTTACAGGAAACTGTATGACATATAATGAGACAGTGTAAAGGATTTATGTACTTTCTACAATAAAAGATTGTAAAAGGTTATAAATTGTAAAAAGATCCCTTGATATAGTGCTGGCAGATCACGGGATCTTACTGCATAGTTATACATCGCTGTACTTCATATGCGTGGTGGCTCTGCATTTTACACTGTATATTTCTAAAAACTGCAGACTTTTTCCTGGATGCATCTCAAGCACAGTAAAGTTCAGTTAAAAGTCTGGTCACCCCCAAGAGTGAAAAGGAAAAAACAGATTTATGGCCTGTTAGAAATGTATTTTTTATTAATCTTTTCATCATTTAAACATTTTAAACCTGTATCTACTGTTGAGTGGACATATAGTGGAAGAGCTCTTCTTCGTTTTGATGAGGGTGGAGTATCACGGACATTTTGAGAGATTATTATAAACTGAGCTGAATAGGCTTACTGTACATCCCTTTCGCTGATGTGTACGTCTCCAAGAACTCGATCAAACCCTGATTAACCTATTAAGCGAGCAAAGTTTTGGATGACTTTAAGCAGATCGACTGTCTTTACCTTTGCTGGCTCTTTACCTACCTATGTAGGCAGAAGCCAAAGCATGGTTGGAAAATCATGCAAACATTTTGATTTCATGTGGATGAAATATCTTCATGCTTTATTAGAGTAGAGGTGTCAAAGTACAGTACCTGCCAAATCCAATTTTACGTCCAGCATTCAGCCACAGAGACATTAAACTTTTTCCTGTCCGCCACTCATATACAGCATCATTATCATTACAGAAAAACCAGGAGCCAAAACTGTAAAGCACCAAAGGACCCTCATCTCTACTGATACTGATTTTTCAAACTTCCATCATTTCCCCCCTCTCGTTGGCAATACAGCATAGCTTTAACAATATCAGGACACTGCCTGCTAGGCACAACAGGTGTGAACCTGGGCTTAGGCTATACAGCTTAAATATACTCCTGCTAGCATTTACTACAACATATAAATACAAACTATACCCAACACTCCCCTGAAAACTCTGTCTAATAATAAGCCATCCTGTACTTAAACCTTAATAACCAACAGTTAAGTAATGTTAACATATCTAGCTAATGAACACTGTTTTAACATTTAGCTAGCAACTGAAGCTAGCTAGCTACTCAGACACACAGCACTAGTTGCTTTAAAAGAAACATTTTGCTACAGTATTTTGTAAGGATCTTTAGCGCTTTCAAATGTATTTACAGCATGTATTCGTAAAAGTGTTAAAACAGCAGTATAACTGTAAATACATAGTAATGATATTTTACGCTACTATACAGCTGTGCCGTCCCACAAGAATGCAGTTTTGTACTGTATTACAGTACAAATATTTTAAATATTAATTTCAGTAGTGTATGATAATGGGGGACTTTTTTTTTTACAGTACAGTTCTAATTACAGTACACACATTTATTGTACATTTTACTTAAGTTTGCTTTGTGATTTATTAATTTTCACAGTCAAGGAGCTTGTATAACATGTAAACTCCCATATATTGGCAGATACTGGTACCATTATGTAAAAATTTCAGATATGTCCTAAACCAGTTAAGTGCAATGAACCCAGAAGTTATAGGCAATTCTGTCCATCAATTAGTCTCAAGTACAAATCCTTGCATGCGGAGGGACAATTTTTTTCTACAACAAATTAGCACCCCTCTTTTTATTAACTCAGAGTGAATCCTGGTGTGACAACCTGATATCCGGTACAGCCTCCCTTTATTTTTTCACACCGCCCAGGAAACAATACTATACATGTCCGTTTTTGTTCCAAGGCGTAATAGATCCTAAAGTCAATGCAGCTCAGTGTTGCACTTTACACTAAATGTCCTAGGTCTCAGCGATTTTGAAAAATTTATACTTTGAAAAGTACAATTTTTTTCTAAGAGTGCATGAGTTCGGCCTCTGCAGCCAGCACTTCTCATCTTCGTCCCATCTCTTCTTGTTAGCTGCAGGTGTTGACCCTAACATCCTGTCCCCAGCCCATCCCCAACGCTACATGAAACTCAGACAGCAACTGTTCCAAATATACCCGCTGGTGATCACTCCTCAAGCTCTTCCACACGCTGCATCTGAGAACTGCTGCTCCAAAAGTACGTATTAAAATACTGCAAGTTACTGAAAGATCACAGTAGTATTTTCATAAACTATACTAAACATGGGAAAATAAAGAAAAGTAGAAAATACCTACGCAGCAGGATATCACTATATTGATAACACAAATGAGGCTAGCGTAGGGTTCTTACAGATGTTCTCCAGAAAGATGCAGGGCCAGAAATCTGTACTGCAGTTTATTCTGCAATTTATTCTGCTACTTATCATGTATTCTGGATATTAAACAAGTCTTTGTACTCACACTGTTTCATAATATCATAATAGATATTAGCTTTAATAATAGTGATTTTTGAAAATGTAGCCTATCAGCCTGTGCATATTAAGGAGGAAAAAAAAACCCCAAATGATCCATATAATCCTCAGTATGTCACCAATCCTCATCCAGAGTTTTTAAAAGTGAGCCTGTTTCTGATTGAAATTTGCACTGCAGGTGTTGTTTAAAAAAAATTAGGTTAAATACATTGCTGTGTGTTATTATTGAGATAACTGAGCAGTGAGATGTTTACTTTAAAGATAAAACTAGGTGAGAAGCTCTTACCTGAGAAAGTGTAGTCTGCTGAAGGCAGAGCCCTGCGATCATCTGTGCATTTCCCCCAAATCACGCTAAATAAAGCACACTGTGAAGCTCCACCTTCCCAACATCTGGCCTGGACACCGTTATTTGTCGCCATTGGCAACCTCTCCTCCTCTTTCTCCTCCTCCTGTGTCTCCTCTTGTCCTCCTTGCTCTTCATTCTCACGTCGGAGAAGTTTGGATAAGCCACACTGTGCACAAAACTGTGCGCTCTGCCAAGCAGCTCATGTCCAGATAAGCAGATGAAGGCAGATCAAAAAGAACATGTATATATCCGATTAGAGTGGTACAGGGGTTTGCAGTATACATCTGTTTACTGTGTGATCATAAGGAGAAAACGTTTGCAAAATTGCATTCCATCATGCTATATCCTAAAATCGAACAAACATGTGAACAATATGGGGGATAAAATGATGTAAACATTAAACACGAAATGCACTGCATGGGAACAATTGTGGAAATGTGCAAATAAATTAATAATGTGGAGGGGAAATAGCATGAACTTCAAAACATATGCACTGGGGGGATTCCTGAATGTCTGGGAGGGATTCAGAGGGGGAAGGTAAAAAAATTAAAAAAAAACAAAAAAAAAACACTTATAGTACATGTGAAACACATGTGAAATGTCAACAAAAACCCCCTCGTGCAGATAAGAAAAAACTCTAACTATATTCATATTTTCCCTTGATAAAATAATAACTGACCTCAATAAATGAATCACCCAACCTAAATCTTTCAGGTGGTTCAGTGGTTATATTCAAAAATCAGATTGCAACCCTGCTTATGAAGTTGATCCTACTTATAAAAATTGTGTTTATTTATTCTTTCGTAAAAAAAAAAAAAGAAAAAAAAAAAAGAAACAATAACTTATCTGGACTAGAACTTGCAGCCAAGAGTCTGATATCTCTGACTATTTGTTGTCATGTCCAGTCAATCTGTCTGGTTTTGAAAAAGAACATGCGGTGATGTATTTAACCTATAAATGCAGTCATTAGCTCAGGAACACATAGACAGACTACTTCAAAGTGCAAGACAGAATATACTGTATTTATGAATACATTTCTGTATACATTTACTGGTAGTCCTCAAGCTACAATGGAGATGTGTTCCGCCATACCCATCGTAAGTCGAAAATATTGTATGTCGATCCACTGTGTTGAACCACTTAGCCTAGCGTAGGTATCTCAGCATAGCTTAGCCTAGCCTACTCAGGAGTCTTTTCCTGTAGAAGACATGCTTTTGATTTAAAATTAGCTCTTGAAACATACAAAAAACCCACGGTAATGCACTGTACAGTACACCGATACACAAGGTAACGTCATGTGTTGCGGGAGAGAGTGAGGCATCTTGCAAGGTGAGTGATCTGAACATATATTTCCTAAATATTTAACAATTTTTAGCGCATTGCAATAGTCATCGTAAGTTTGAAAAAAATCGTAAGTCAGACCATCTTAACTCGGGGAGCACCTTTATTCATTTATTTTCATACCTCATCCTATATATTTATACATCCATATACTGATTGCCAATTTTACATTTTTCCCCTCTCACTTACTCACTCTGGTGACACTCCCACTCCGGGTGAGGACCTTGGTGTATCTGGAACACTATGCATTAGGTAGGAATACATTTACTTTGGCTGGAAGGTGTATTATGTGTTTATTACAGTGGTGCAGCAGGTCACTGGTCCCAGGTTCCATCCTCAGCTTGCTGTCTGTGTGGACTTTTGCATATTCTCCCAACTCCACAAAGGTTTTCCTGTAGCTATGCTGGTTTCGTCTCACCTCCCAAAAACATGATTGGATTCATTGTGTTAATTGGGCTTAATCAATAATTAAGTGTGAATGACTAGCTTGTCATTCCAGGGTATTCCCACCTCACCCATAGCGCACCCCAACCCTGACTAGGATAAAGCTCTTACTGAAGATGTGTGAGTAACATTTTACAATTGAAAATCTTTTTTTCAAACCTTGTTAAAAACAATGTAATATGCGAGCAAAAATCATTTCCAGCATACAAAGTACAAACTTTGTCCATTACATTACTACACAAGGCTTATTTCATTTTGAATTAAACCATATAACGTGTGGGTTATTTAGTCATTTATTAAGCCACTTGTATAGGAGTTTGATTTACATTTTGGCAGTCATAGTCTGCTCTCATCATGTTTCATTTTGGGGATCTTTTATGATTTGTAGGTTTCTGTCAGAGTTGCAGTGAGTTCATACCGTCTGTGAAACCGGACCCTCAATTTATCAGACAGTTTTAATGTTGCCTCTGGGACATATTTGGTAAGCGAGAGAGGCCGCTGGCTCCTGCTGAGGTCTGTGGTACATGTTTAAGGTTAGAAAATGTTCATATAAACACCAGTGTTTTATGGTAAATGCTTTGTGTATAAATTCAATAGTCTCTTTTAAACAGGGGCTAGAAACATGCATGAAATGTAATAGACGTGGTCTTTTAGCATATCCAGGTTCGTACACAGGGGTAAAAAATGAACTGTCAGATCATGACATTACTGTATTAGCCTCATAGCCACTTTAAATATTTCAGAATTATAAAACCTTTTGTTTATTTCCACTTGTATATGAAAAAAATATTCCAATTTTTTAATGTAGTCTCAGAAAGTTGGACCCCACTGTGCATATTAGGTATTAAGCCATTCAGGCACCATACCGGAATGGTTGTAGACTACTTTACCATAAAACAGGAATCTCGAATGTTCCACAGAAGCTGCCGGTGTTGCTGCAGGTTTTCATTCCATCCAAGCAGGAGCTGCCCCTGACTCCACCTGTGCAATAAGTTGATCTTGGCCTTCACTCAACTCTCAGGTGTGGCTCCTGCTTAGTTGGAATGAAAACCTCCAGCCACACCAGCTCTTTGATGATACATTTGGCCATGTCTGCTGTAAAATAACAGTTGTCTATGTTTATAGTATAATGCAGACAAATAAACAATACTGTAACTTTTTGTACTGTGATCCTAAAAAACACATTTATACTAAGAAAAAATATTTAGATCGATATAATGGTGAACTAAACCATTAGAGTTGTAACTTTAGAATGGATATGTGCTTCCTGATATGAGCATGGGCGGGGTTAAAAATTGCACTGCAGCCAGACATCAGAGGGCCTCAGAGATATTTTGGCTTCACTTTTGACTCCCTGCTATGAAATTCATCCATATATAGTCATTGTTCGTGCTGCATCACACTGCCACGTCACTGATTATTGCTTTACTCCTTACTGAGCATGTGCATGCACTGTTTGGGGTGACTTTAAAAGGTCCAATATGTAGGATTGATGGGGATCTAGAATGGAATACAGTATTCATAAGTACGTTTTCATTAGGGTATAATTACCTGTAACTACAAATTGTTTTCATAGAATGAGCTCTTTATATCTGCATAGGGAGTGGGTCCACCTCTACAGAGCCGCCATGTTGCGCCGCTACAGCAGCCCAGAAGAGGCAAACCTGTAGATAGCGCCTTCAATGTTTTTCCACAAGCGGCAGCCTGAATTCTAAGGGAACCACCAGAAGGATGGCGATAAAGTAGAAAGGAAGATAAGGAAGAAGAAAGAAGAGGAATTAGTGTTTGCTGATAGAGTTGTCTTTTAGAGAACCCAAATATTTAAAAAAGGAGGATACTTATTATTCAGCACAGAAAAAGCAAGGGAGTGTGAATATAAGAACATGGAAGTACACCGGGGCACCTGACGGCCACCGCACGTTCTAATACACGCTTGTAAAGGGAGGGGTAAGCGAGGGGCATTCAGGTGGTTGTAGTCAGCTGAATTCTACATAGTGGACCTTTAAGAATATCTAGCTTAATTAGCTAGCCCATTTGATCTCCAAAACATTAGTTTACTACTTTAGCTTACCAGATTAAACAATTTACATGACTTTATTTAAGTTCACCTTAGTACGCTTCTTTTCTGTATTAGTTTAGTCACTATAACAAACTCCTTTACATACAGTCGTTTTGGGAGGAAAAAAAAAAAAAATCACTGTTGCAGCTAGTCAGAATTTAGATATACTGTATAATATACTCCAAGTTTGTTTCCATTCAAAATTTCAAACATTTCCTTGTGTGTTGCTCTACGGCGGAAACAAAAAGCCTCTCTGATTCCATTACATACTTTAAGGAAAAATACATTTAAATAGTAAGGACTATGAACACAAGTTTACGGCTAACACTTACAGCGAGTCTGAGCTACTAGACTTCTCTTTCACCAATCCACAGTTTCTGGACACAGAACTGCAACCCTTCCAACTGATACATGACCTGAAATCACACACTTCGGAGAAAAAAAAAAGGGCTGCATCGAACTGAAAGTCTCATTTTTAATAAACCTCAATTCTTTGCAACAACAAGGCTGGATGTGATAAATGTGCAGCCATGAAGAGTAATTTGAAGAGAAATAAAGAATGCTATTTGTCTTCAAATTACAGGATTTACACGTCATCTCGTAGAACATGGTTCACATACATGTGAGAATAAACTCACCTGACATGACGAATTATGACCATTACAGTACGGGCCAAGTAAAACAAAACACATGATGTACTGCTCGCTGTTGTACACATCATGTCATTTTCCATGTGCTGTAAATGCTTTCTGTGAAAACATATCAAATTCGCATTTCAACGCAGAAATATTTATCATGGCGAATTAGAGCAAAGCTACACCTCCTTCGGGTAATGGGTCGTACATGATCACCGGTATGGTACACTACAACACTTTACACAAGCATTTGAGATAACTAGCTTTATTTAACTTTCCATTTATACTTTGAAATGACATAATTATACATTAGTTAATTGTTCTTTTTTTCCAAACAAGCACTTATTTATCTTGTGGAAGGCCATGAGATCACACCACAGGTCAGTAGAATAAAACAGATTTAGATGATTCAAGAGGTCGGCTAGGAAGCGCAAGTAGTGATGACATTTGGTAGAAAAGAAAAACATGCCCCCAGACGATCATTCATTCAGTACAACGATCTGTGACAAGAAGGTTACAGAGACACAAAACAAAGCACACGATACACAACAAATGCGACGAACACTTCAAATAAAGCCTGTAATGACCTATTCATTTTAAAACGAACACAAGGTTAAATGATGTATGTGTACTGCTTGGCTTTCAGGCAACACAGAAATACCTCATTTTCACTTCAAGTTAGAGGACGCTAAAAGAAAATTAAATATATTTGAACTCATAGTACTCTCTTTCTAATCAATAAAGGAATAATATAAGAGATAATAATACGGGTGCATCTATTAGCTAATATTTAAGGTGCATGGATTCTCAGTAACTAAAACAGAGAGGCTTCCACTTTCTCAGCGCGGAGCGTACCTCTCCAAACCTAACACAAATGAACACACGTCAATGTTTAAAAAGCATGAACGATTTTAAATGTTCCAAGTAAAATACAGAAGCAAGCTTTCTTTCTATCTAAAAATCACAGGGCTTCATTCTTCCTAATGGTTTACTGAGCTGGTGCTAAAGTGTACAGTGGATGAGCGAAGACGGTGCCAGGTTTTTTCAGCTTTAACTCATCAGCTGTTGTCAGACTTGTTGCTAAGACTATGTTGAAAAACCTGTATGATTTTTTCCCCCCTAGACATGCCACAAGCAACAGTGGGAAAACAAATGTACTGGAGATTTAGAGTCATGAATAGCAGGAGAATAGGTTACTAATGACAATGGAGCCGAAGCCCAGAGAGGACAGGGAGACAGCTTTCATTTGTAAAGTTTAACAGAAACATGGACAGGACTTAATGTTGCAATAAGGTATTAAATCACAGCCATAACATTGTAATGTATGCCATTTTAATGCATTTCTGCTCTCAAGATGATTGATTTAATAAAAAAAAAAAGTTTATAAAATTGTGCCTATGATTTGGTTCATTTGTTATTTATCACAGCAAGGCAACAGCAATATGACCAAATGTATGTGAACACCTTAGGGGTCTTCCCTAAACAGTGTTGGGAAGCATATAATCGGAAGGTAAAGGTCCAAACATGACAATATCCCTGTGCACAACATGAACGGTTAGTGAGTCACTACATCTCTAGTGAGTGAAGAAAGATTTTTTTCCTTCCATTCTCGTCACATATGCCAAATTGTTAGGAAGTCATGACACAGCGCCCCTGAAGAAGAGAGGTTTAAAGACCTTGCTCAAGTGCCCAACAGTGGCATTTTGGCAGTGCTGGGCCTTGAACGCCCCAACCTCCTGATAAGTAACCCAGAGTCTTAACCACTGAGCCACCACAGCCCTACAGGCCGAAGACAAATCCCCACAGCCACGCTCCACAATCTAGTGCAAAGCCTTCCCAGAAGAGTGGAGGGTCTTAAAACTGCAAAGGGGGAACAACTCCATGTTAATGTCCACAGTTTTGAAATGGGATGTTCAACATGCACAGATAGTGTGATGGCCCTGTGTTCACATACTTTTGGACATAGTGTGTGTCTCCATTAACACATCCTGAAGCCAAACAATGCCAATAAAAAATAAAAAAAAAATTATCAATCTATGCATAGCAGAGACATTTTCTTTAAACAAAAGCACAAATTCAGAAAATCATACGCACAATTCAAATTAATTTAAGAATTTAATTTTAAAAAAATAGCAAATGTAAAGGTGATGACTACGTTTTCCAACATGGGGTGTAGGCCTTTTATTGATTATTGATAACATGTCATAGTTAGAGAGAGAAAAACATTAAAACTGCAAATGTTACTATAACTGGATTAAAATGTACAATGCGTCTTTGTTTAATAAATAGAAAAACTGCTGGTTTTGCCATATTTCTGTGATGTTTTTATATATA
>JAQMCW010138147.1:0-14997 GCA_030068335.1 Chrysichthys cranchii | reverse complement strand
TATATATTTATTTATTTATTTTAAGTTTTCAAGGTTTATATTCTGCTTCAAACATCATTTTGAAAAGAGACTAAGCTACAGGAATGTGAAACTTCTTGGCACCAAATGTGTTATTTATTGATTTAAACTATTTTTCGGTTAAAAAAAAAAGACATTCCAGATATGAAAGTCAAATTTTGGTGTACGGCCCTTCCAAGTTTCTAATTATAAGTGATAAATGCAATCACTTAGAGCCACAGGGGGTCTCTGTATGAATGCAGGATTAAAAAAAAATTAATTTGTAATAATATCTTTTGGTAAGTAGCATGTTTCTTAGGGCCCCCAAAGGGTTAAAAACTGCCCCGTTTGGGTGGCTGGGAAACAAAGTCATCAAGATTCTTATATACCTATTGAACACTTCTTGTACTTACCTAGATAAAAAAAACATCCCTAATTTGCTACCCTAGACGTTTTTAGTTTACACATGATCCACAGTCAATTATTAAATGAGAACATTTTCATATTGAGATGAAACAAATGTTCTCATATGTATTTCCCCCCTGTTGCTCAGTGCAGTATTGTTTGGCCTGTACTGTACTGTTACACTGCTCCCCATGATACCTGTGCGTAAAACATCCATTCAAGTTTATTATTCTGTTCCTAAAAGGAGGAAACTATTCTTTCACCCTCTTATTATGGATTATAGGACAGGTTCTGCATAAAATTTCCTGGCATAGTTTTTGATAAGGATTTTTTTTTTTGGCTCACGTTTAATGATTTTTTTTCTTTCAATAGACCTTTTGTTATTCTTCAGAGGAGAAAATGCTTGGTAAATGCAAATATTAAAATCACCTGCCCATGATCGAGTATATAACACCCTGAAATATCTTTATATGGTGGGACCCAAGCAATAGAAACAGTAAACTGGAAAAAAAAGAAAAAAAAGAAACCATAACGCTAGAGCGAAGTGAAAAAAAAAAGAAAAGAACTGCAAGTGAAATTTGGTGGGTAATCCTCCACTGATGGAGTCCTTTAAACAATTTAATATAGCCATGACACTTTACTATTCCCAGATTTCTGGCTCTGTCTGTGGAATTGTGCTCATTCGTCCAGTCAGTCTCAATTACGCAACACCGTCATAACTAAGAGTCACTGTCAGGAGAAGTGAGCATGCCGTTCTGTACTTCGTGAGTACAAAGAAATCAATATTTATTTTTATGTCAGTTCAGGTTTTAGAAATTTTGAATTTTATATCACTTTTGACAAATTAATGAGTTTTAAGATAAAATGTCATCATAATATCCTCCAACATCCCATACAGGACATAACTGGACCTGCTGATAACTCCAGATTTAAGATTGTTCATTGGTCTTTATTTTTTATTTTTTATTTTTTTAAATTAAAAACAGAAAAGAAAAATCATGAACTCATCTAGAAAACTACCTTGAGCCTGGTTTTCTGCAAAATTCTACGCTATCACCAACGAACACCAATGTATATCCAGAATGTTTAGACAAAGACGTATCTCATATAGGCCATGGATTATTCAGTTCTATTATTTTTGGAAGAAAAAGATAAACAGGATAATTTAAATGCTGCTGTTAATTATTTTATTTAGTTGAAAAGATAATGACCATTATTTAACAAAAGCAACCAATTTCTACATCACATACATGTATAAATGTAAATGAAATACAATGTTCACTGTAAATGAACATAAATAGTGATGGTCATAAAGAGACATCTCTGTGGCTGATGTCCTTCTTATTAGTTGCAGTAGTTGGTACCGCAGCAGGTAGCAGTGGTTCCAGGAGCCTGCTGTTGCTCCCTACAGATGTACTCACTCATGCAGCCTTTCATATAAAAGGTAGCTGTTGGAAGACAGATAAAATTGTTATCAGTAAAAATGAGTAGGTTAGCATATCGCAATTGAGGACGGGCACAGATCCAGTGGTTTATCATGAAGATCTGGGTGTTAAATACACCAAATATACATTTACAGTTTCATACTTTATAAGTAATATTCTTGATTGATTGAGATAAAGTTCTTACGAGCATCGACGATGGCACAGACAGGATTTTGCAAAAGAGAACCACATTCCTCTCGTCTTCCTGAACAGCCTTTTCCAACACACGCGTAACACCACAAAGCCTCACCTAAAACAGACCAAATACAAGAGCACCTGGAGGATTTGGGCATTTCAGCACTTATAATACAATAATACAAAAGTATCTAATTATAAACATATTTGATATATTATGGGTTTAAAAACCTACTGTAATTTATGAAGAGTAAGGCAACCAGACAAACGACAAGCACCTTCATTTTCATCATATCTAAAGAAATAATAATAATAATAATAATAATAATAATAATAATAATAATAATAATAATAAACTTTTAATCAGTATACTTACCCCTCAATTTAGTGGATAAAACATTTCTTTGACTTTTAACATTAGCAAAAGATCACATTTGAAATATGAATGATTAACAAGCAACAATGCATCATTATTTGAGAGTTGTTTCCATATAAAAAGGACAGTGTAAGAGATTTACCTATGAGTTTTGACTCACCCATTGGCTGTTCCCCCTTTCTTTACCCCAGTGTACCTGAATTTATACCTATACAGTGTACAGTATCGTGGATTTTCTTCAAGGTTACTGATATGGCCCGGCCAATAATCTGACATTTGTTTGCATGTTAAGGGGAAAACATTGCTGGCAGCTGTTTGGTCACAGAGGAATGTTTCTTCCTAGCACATTTTATCTAAAGACTACATATCAACTACGTGTTGAACATGATTTTTTCTTTTTTTAAGTGTGGTAATCGCTCGTTTTAAACCATGTCTTGGGTTTGGGATGTTAGTCAGGAGTAATGGACCAAATTTACCAATCATCTAAACTGTTAGTGGCAGAACATGGGCTGAAATAAAATAACATTACTATCATGCAAAAATGCATTTAATATAATGTACAATTCCATTACATTTTGTTTGCATACATTTTATTTGCACACTCTATTGCTTTTTTAACGATATACATTGCCACAAAGCAGTTTTACCAAACTCAGGATGTAGATTTAGATCCCAAATAAACGAGCCAGATGCACACAGACTACATTATTATTGTCTGAAAGATGATGTCAGGCAGGTCAGGACCTCAGCACAGCATGACATGGCACCGGACAGACCTATGGTATCAACAAGATTTATAAGGGAACTCAACTTGAGACCGAGACAAGGAAAGAAAAACACCCAAAAAGTTTTCAAAGACATTTACAGTAGAGTAATGACTCTAGCAGGTATACATACTCAGAGGTAGGTAGGAAAAACTATAAAGGAATGACCTTATGGCTAATAATATGACTATGAATACACAGCATTCATGATGATTTCCATCTGGTCGGTGTGTCTTTGTGTGGGCTGGTCAAGGGAACAGCATCTATTATAAGAAGAATGCTGAAGAGCTCAGAGAGTTTTGTAGATTTAGGAGGACACATATTGGTCGGGTCTGTCAAGTGTGTCAACTAAAAGCATATTTATGAATACAAACCTAGTGAATAAAATGAGAATAATTTATAAGTAAATATAAATTCCCTATTAGGAAAAAATACAGATTAGGTGTCCTAAACAGAAATGAATACAGATACTGATGCCCAAGGTGCATCAAGACTGGGATCTTTATGTTCTATGTATACATACAATTCTAAAAGTTCTGTAAAGTTGAATAAAATGAAAACTAAAAGATTTTCAAATTATATGAGCCAATATTTTATTCATAACAGAACATAGATAACATAACAAATGTTCAAACTGGAAATTGTACACCTTTATTCACTAAATGAGCGTGTTGCAAATTTGATGCCTGCTACAGGTCCCAAAACAGTTGGCATGGTTGCAACAAGTGGCTGAAAAAGCAAGAAAGTTTAAAAAGATTCAGCTGGGAGAACATCTAGCAACTAATTAAGTTAATTGATATCAGGTGTGGAACATGATTAGCTATAAAAGGGATGTCTTAGAAAGGCAGAGTCTCTCAGAAGTAAAGATGGGCAGAGGCTCTCCAATCTGTGAAAACTGTGTAAAAAGATTGTGGAATACTTTAAAAACAAAGTATTTGAGACCTGTAGCAAGCATCAAATTTGAAATAAGCTCATTTTATGAATAAAATTGGAAAATTTCTCAGTTTAAACATTTGTTATCTACTGTACGTTCTGTTGTGAATAAAATATAGTAAATTTAGTTTTCATTTTATTCAATTTAAAAGAATGTCCCAACTTTTCTGGAATTCAGGTTATGTGTGTGTGTGTGTGTGTGTGTGTGTGTGTGTGTGTGTGTGTGCGTTTCCTAGTTTGAGTGAGCCACAACTGTAAAGAGTGACTATATGAATTACTATATCCTTCCTGGGAGCTTGAACAAATCTGACCATTTTCCTCTGACTTCTCTTATCAACAAGGTGTTTCAAGCCACAGATTTGTCACCCACTCAGTGTAATTTTTTTTTTTTTTATTCATTTTGTATGTGTAAACTCTTCTGTGTGTGAAAGTCCCAGGCGATCAGCATTTTCCGAAAATCTGGTACTAACAACCATGCCATGGGTAAAGTCACCGAGATCACACTTTTTTTTTTTCATTCCGATTGTCGATGTGAACCTCTTAAGCGGTTACCTACATGGCTTTTTTTGCATTCTGCTGCTGCAACATGATTGGCTGATTAGATATCAGGTGTTCCTATTACAGTGGATGTTGAGTGTATAGGTGTGTTCCTATGCTATTTTTTTTCAGGATTTATGCAGATGTATTCACACTGCCCAGTTTGCTCCTAATTTTTTTTTTTTACTGTAAAACTATAGCTTTTTTCTTAATAAAAACATGCTTTCTGTTCATTGTCACCCTCTTGTTGCATGTTGATCAAAAAGTGAATAATACTTAATATCACGTTATTTGTCATTGTTTTTCCCCCCTTTTAGGTTTAATGTGAAGGCTGTTGGAAAATTCACAAGGACAACAAACACCACATGGGAAATATGCAGCTTGTCCTTTAAGCGTATATCTCCAAACACTGATGTCAGCAGGCCCAGCCCCACAATGCAGACCGCAGAATGTTTTTTCATGGTGTTAAAAGCATTTGTCTTTGGTCACAGCCTTGTTGAAGACATTGGCCTTAGCAATGGACACAAATGGTGTTTGTGTCAAATGACAAAGTGTGAAGGTCATTGCCTAAGAAAAGGTTTCAGCATTCTTCACAGGTCCTTCCCTTCTTTTGAATTCATGGCCTTAAATAGGAGCACCTCTCAAACCAGCCCCATGAACGCCTTGTAAAGTGGCAGATGGACACAGTTCACAGAAGGTAATGACTGTTTGGTCTTTCAGGCAGACCAAAATGACTAACACTAAAGTTTGGTAATGACTGAATTTGCAAACCATGTTATCACTGTCGGTGTAAATGTCAAGTTTAGTTTGGATTAAAAAACTTTCAGAGAAGGTTTAAAGTTAGTAGAGCTGTGATGTGATGTGTAAACAACAACAACAACAAAAAAACATTCCTAACTACACCCTTAACCTGGAAAATTAAAAATGCTGGTTTAATATCTAAAATGTTTTGGTTTGGAATGACAGGCAAAAAAATTGCTCATGTGATTTGTTGGTATGAACTATTTTCTTGCCAGGTTGAAATATATTCACCATAAAATTTTAAATTGGCATTCACCTTAAATGTGTTCCAGTTACCCACTCCACAGTCTGGTGAAACAGATGATCGGTTTTCTTGGCTATGGTTAATGAAATGCTAGATCCTGGAAGAATTATGGAATTCAAGAAGCAACGCGCATTAGTTTCACTTCTGTCCCCACTATTTAAGCCATAGCCTAGAGGCAGGGTTTTGTGCCCCAGTTTCAAACTGAGCTCACTTGCCTAGATAGTTGTAACATTTTATCAGACCATCAGGTTCATGGGGCAAACTTTTCCTGCACTTTTTAAGCATGTGGAAAAAACAAGCAGGCAATCACATTACGACAGGGTCTGCCTTTTTCCATTTGTTGATGACATCATTACACATTACAGTATCTGTTTTGTCATATGTCAACAAGCCTGAATGAGAAGGGCAATGGTACCATAAAAAAAAAAGATTTTTGATCTAAAGTTTGCATCGGGTTTAGTAGTACGAAGGCACAAGGCTTAAAAAATAGAGTTTTACATTGGAAACTCTAGCTTGCATTACAGTATTTCAAGTGACACATCCAATTTTGTTCATTTGACGATTAGTGAGATTTTAGTACTTTTAGTACTTTTCTTGGCTAGGGATCTTCAACTTTTATGGGACTAAGCGTTATCCAAAAAGTGGGAATTTATATGGAGGCCTTGTCATTTAAAATAATTTTCTTGAATAAAATAAATCTCTTTACACGTCTTTAAAATTATGACTACGGCTCTTTGTGTTTTTACCAACAGTAATCCGTCAGTTAGACAGATATTTAAACATGAAAATTAAATTATTAAAAGTAATCTCAAAAATCTCACTCGGAATATTAATGTCAGCTTTACCAGCCCCCCCCCTAATTTCAAAGTTTATATCAAATCTAAGATGAAATGTGGCAATTCAGAAAATGTGTTAAATCAGGATCACGTCTGCAGCGCACAATGATACCCAAATGATGGCTGCTCATTGTGGGGGCTCCGTCTGTTGTCACCAACACCAACTTTTCCAAAATGAAAACATGAAAAAAATATATCATGTGGGATTTAGTACTCTGCAGCAATCACTGGCTATTTTTAGATCATCCTCTGTGGGCCCCTCATAGGCTCCTGGAGGGCTATCTGGTGCCCATGGGCACCACGCTGGTGAGGCCTGCAATCTTGGAGACATCTGCATGGCAAATGCCACTCTTAGCAGTTACAGCAAATTGGTGCTGTAGCAGGTATCAGTGGTACTCTGATCCTGCTGCTGTATGATATCTCTCAAACCTGTGAAAAGCAAACAGGATTTTTAGAAGGTTCACAGTTTGAACCAGGTCCGCACCAGCCCAGAACTAGAACCTGGTTTGCATTAGTGGAATGCAGGTATTAGTATTTAAATATCTATGTATGGTATTATAATCTATAAGTAATATTTTTTATTTTTTTTAATTGGGTTGTTTTTTCACTGAAAAATGTCATTCTTACAAGTATTTATGATGGCACAGAGAGGATTTTGAGGAGAGAGCAAGAGAAACTTAACCAATATTCATGTAACACCATAAACCTTCACCTACAACAGACCAAATACCAGAGCAGGGAGAGCAAGTTTCCTAACAGCAATGCAAAATAAAACATATTAACAAATGTATTCGGACGGCACGGTGGTGTGGTGGTTAGCACTGTCGCCTCATAGCAAGAAGGTCCTGGGTCTGATCCCCTAGGTCGGCCTGGGCGCCTTTCTGTGTGAAGTTTGCATGTACTCCCTGTGCCCACATGGGTTTCCTCTGGGATCTCCAGTTTCCTCCCACAGTCCAAAGATATTCACAGAGGGGATTAGGCTAATTGGCTACTCTAAATTGCCTGTAGGTGTGAATGTGAGTATGAATGGTTGTCTCTCTCTATGTGCTGTCCCTGTGGTGGATTGGTGACCTGCCCAGGGTGTACCCCGCCTCTAGCCCCAAAGTCAGCTGGGATTGGCTCCAGCTTTCAACAGGATTAAGCGGCAGAACCTGAGTAAGTGAGTGAACATGTATTTTCAAAGAGTGACCTTTTTGTTGATCCACCTTCCAGTATGACTGAAGGTTGCTTCATTGTGCATACACAGACCTTATTCAATATTGAGGTTCCGTCTTAGGCATGTGAGGAAATTGTCTTGCAGGAATATGATGTGTTAGTAGAAGCTGAAATCTGTTTGATCAGTAATAGAGTTTTTGAAAATGCAGTGCAGGACCAAGTGATGTATGCAGTCACTTACGATTCAGGAATGATCAATGTAATAATCTCTGTTGGCAAGCAGGATGTTACTTGGAACTCTCTACCCCAAAGGAATTATCATACACTTGATCAAAGAAATTATTTCGATTAACTCCCCCAAAAGATCTTCTGTTTCTATAGGATTTTTTTGGAGCTCTCGCGCTCATGCAGTGGATATAAACGGTCTACCGTGTTAAAATTGCAGGTGTTTGAGAACTAAATAAAAAAGGAAACTATGATCAATCATTAATTAAGTGAAAAACATTCAGAAACATTTTGGGGAAAAATAGGAAAATAAGTTTCAGAAGGAAAAGGCTTCAGAAGGAGAAGATTTTGGAATTGTCGAAAGTTTTGGAATGGCTGAATAAGAGCCCAGATCTAAATCCTGTGGGATGAATTGAAGAAGGCTGTACATAGGAGATCTCACAATTTTTGCAAAGATGAGTGGAATAATATTAGTGTTTTGATGAATATTCAAGATTTTCAAGAGTTGATAAACCTTTCTCCAAAAAGATTGAGTGCTATATTAGTACTTAGTTAAGGGGTGTGCATACTGACAAACTTTTTGCCCCTAAAACATTTCTATTTTGTTTTTCACTTAAATTTTCTTGGTTGCCACATTACATTAAATGTGGAAAAAATGACATTATTTGCTTGGTTGTATTTTTTTTGCATCATTAAAATGTTCAGTAAACGTGGTTTGTACAATTATTCCAATGAACATGCCAATATATCCAATGTACATGCATATTTTGAAAGCTTTATTAGGTGTTTCCTTTTGTTCAGTGCAGTATTGTTTGGCCTGTCCTATCTGTTACAGTGCTCCCTATTATGCTTGTAAATAAAAATCTATTCAATCTTATTATCCTGTTCTAACAAAAGGGGAAACCCTACTATTATGGCGTATAAGATTTCCTAGAGTAGTGTCAGATGTCCAAAGGAATTTCTCAATAGACTGTACAAATTTCTTTTCAGTATATAATTTTCCTAGATTTTACTATTCTTCAATATATTTTGTTCTTCTTTCCAAAAAACAGGGAAAATGTGTCCTCTGATTAGAAATGGTTTACTAAATGCAAATCTTAAAATCATGTGCATGTGAAAGAGTGTCTCCACTTAAAGAACATCAACAAATTTCCTTATGGGGATGGACCACTCACAGAGCACTTTATAAGAAACATCAGGCCTGCTCAATCAAGGAATTTCCCAATCAGCCAGTCATGTGGCAACAGTGCAACACATAGAATAATGCACATATTGCGGAGCAGCTCCAGGTAATGATCACATCAACCCTCAGAATGGGGGAAATGTGATCTCAATGATTTTAACCATGGCTTGTTTGTTTGTGCCAGATGGGCTGGTTTGAATATTTCTATAACTGCTGGTCTCCTGAGATTTTTATGCACAACAGTCTCTAGCTTTTACTCAGAATGGTGCAATAAAGCAAAAACATCCAGTGAGTGGCAGTTCTGTGGACGGAAATGCCTTGTTAATGAGAGAGGTCAAGGGAGAATGGTCAGACTGGTTCAAGCTGGCAGAAGGGAGCCAAGAAGAGAAAGCTGAGGCTGGAGTGGGAACAGGCTGATCAAAACAGATCCAGTGAAGATAGGGTTAAATCCAGCCTGGTCTGATGAATCTCGATTTCTGCTGAAGCGCACAGATGGCAGGGTCAGAATTTGGTGCCAACTGCATGAATCAGTGGACCCAACTTACCTATCAGCACTCCAGGCTGGTGGAGGTGGTCTAATGGTGTGGGGAATCGCTTGAATACCACAGTCTTTTTGAGTATTGTTGCCAATGGCTACTTCCAGCATGATAATAAACCATGTCACAAAGTCATCTTAAACTGCCTTCATGACCATGGAATGAGATCTGTGTTCTTCAGTGACCTTCCCAGTCACCGGATCTGAATCCAAAAACAATTCTTGGGAAGTAGATTGAAAAATGTATGATGATGTATGAAAAGTGCATGATGAAAGCATGCCAGTATGGACCAGAATCTAAAAGGAACGTTTCCTTGCTTTTTGTGAAATTCATACCGTAAAGAATTACAGCTGTTTTGAGAGCAAAGTGACCCAGTATTTGTATTGTGTCCCTAATAAAGTCCTCAGTGCGTGTAAATGATACATTGAATAAAATTGCACGTGAAGTGCAACACACACAAAAACAGTGCACATGAAATTTGGTGGGTAATCTTTTACTGAAGAAGTCCTTTAAACAAAGCTAGAATAGCTACGACACTTTACTATTGCCAGATTTCTGGCTCTGTCTGTGAAATTGTGCTCATTCATCCAGTCACTCTCAATTATGTAACACTGACAGAAACTAAGTCACTGCCAGGAGAAGCCAGCGTGCCCTAGTGTACTGCATGAGCAGAGAGCACAGAGAAACCAATATTTTTATGTCAGTTTCAGGTGTGTAAAAAAAAAAATGGTTTGAAAGCCAGTTTTAAAAAACCCAGTGCGTTTTAAGAGCAAATCTAATCATAATACGCCCCACATCCATTACAGTAGCCTTTTCAGGACATTACCTCGTTTGTCATGAGTTTAGTATTAAGCCCTGATTTCTCCTGATAACTTGATTTTTATGATTGTTCATTGGTCTAACTAAAACTGCTTTGTTAAAAAAAAAAGACCAATTTTATTACATTTTTAATAAAAAAAGGAAAGAACTATCAAGAAAAGCTTGCTTTTAGCTTGTTTTTTCTGTAAAAATCAATACCACAGGTAGCATAATCACTAACAAAACATCAACATATAAAGACATATTATATATAAGTGATGTCCTAATCAATTCTCATTCCTTTTATAAGTCAGCATGAAAAAAAAACACTGGAGTTTCCAAAGTCTGGAGTTAATTCTTTTATTTAATTGAAATGGAAATGATCATGATTTAACGAAACAAATCACTGAATGTAGATGAAATATAAATGAGTACTGGATTTTGACTTCTTGACTAGTGATGATCGTATGGAGACATCTCTGTGGCTCTGTATCCTTTTTAGCGGTTGCAGTAGTCGGTACTGCAGCAGGTAGCAGTGGTACCGGGAGCGTGCTGTTGCTCCCTACAGATGTACTCGCTCATGCAACCTTTCATATAAAACCTCGCTGTTGGAAGACAGATAAAATTGCTCTGAATAAAAGTGTGTTTTTTTTATTGCCACAAATTAATGAGCGAAGTTCCCATGCATCGTTACACAAGTTCATAAAACAGTCTTTCTATTACATAGACCTGAGTGTTTAGAACACAGATATATTCAGGTTTATATTTTATAAGGCATATTTTATTCGACTGAGACTGGTTGTAAAGAAAGTTCTTACGGGCATCCACGATGGCACAGACAGGATTTCGCAAAAGAGAGCCACATTCCTCTCGTCTTCCCGAACAGCCTTTTCCAACACATCCATAACACCACAAAGCCTCACCTAAAACACACCAAATCCAAGAGCACCTGGAGGATTTCTGCATACCAGCACTTAATTATACAAAAGTATCTAATTAACAAAATATTGAATATATTATGGGTTTAAAAGCTTACTGTAATTTATGAAGAGTAAGGCAACCAGACAAACGACAAGCGCCTTCATTTTTACAATACCTAAAAAAAGAAAAGAAAGAAACATCATTTTAAATCTCTCACATTAGCAGTCAAAATATTTTTCACATTTTAACATGAACAAAATATCACATCTTTAATATGAATGGTTTTACATAAATAACAATGCATCATTATTACTATTAGGAGAGTTGTCCCACAATGAACTGACATCTTAACTGACTCGTCCGTGTGTTTTGACTCACCTGCTTGCTGTTCCACCTTATGCTTTAACCCAGCATCCTCCTCAATTTCTACCTATTGATGTTTATCCAAACTTACTGATAAGCCTCAGCCAATGATTTGTACATTTGTATGCTTTTTTTATTGGGGGGGGGGGGGGGGTAGGTTTGGGCATATTTGGAATCTAGTAACTGTTTGGCAACAGTGGAAAGTTTCTTGGACACTGGACATTATAGTAGTTTACTGAACTGAAGAGAAGTTTACTGAACATGAAGACTGTGCAATATTTTTTTTTATTTGTTTTCCCACTTTTTAAATAATAATAATAATAATAATAATAATAATAATAATAATAATAATAATAAGCTTAAAAGTGCATAATGATCAGTTCAATTCAATTTTATTTGTATAGTGCTTTTTTTTTTTTTTAAATAACTCTCACAAAACAGCTTTACTGAACTGAGCATGTAGATTTAGATCCCCACTGAACACGCCAGAGATGCCAGTGCAAGGAAAAACACTCTAAGACAACATGAGAAAGCAACAATGAGAGGAACCAGACTCAGAAGGAAACACATCCTCTCCTAGATGATAGTGTGATTATAAATCATTCCTCTTCCACAACATTATAGTGCGTTGAAAGGATGTTCAGTATCAGCATCATAGTCAGTGTGATTCTCCAGTGTGTCTCAGTGGTCTCTTGACTGTGCATACGTCGGCTGTATGTGCATCTGGGTGAAAGTGCTAATATTTTTCTTATGCATGGCACCACATTTTATATTCCCCAGACACACAGACTACCTAATTTATGCCTGAAGGATGATGTCACGTTCAGGACCTGAGCACAGCTCGACATCACACAGGCCTACGGTAGCAAAACGATTTATAGGTGAACTCAACTTGAGACTAGGAGGGGGAAAAAGCATCTCAATGGATGCTGATGACTGGTTCAAATATGTATCATCAGGAGTAGGCTATGTATGTACAGAAAGCATTATACAGAATAGGTTTAGGACAAATAATATATTTAATGATGATAACTTCATTTTGGGGGGAAGTCGTGACTCAACGATTAAGGCTCTGATCAGAAGGTCAGGGGATCAAGTCCCAGGGTCACCAAGCTGCCCTGGTTTGCCCCTTGAGCAAGGCCCCTAATCCTCTCTGCTCCAGGGGGTGCTGTATGATGGCTGACCTTGTGCGCTGACCTCAGATTCCTAACAGGCTAGGATATGAGAAGAAAAGAATTTCAGCGTGCTGTATATGTATATGTGACAAATAAAGGCTTCTTCTTCGTCTTTTTCTTCTGGTGGGTGTGTCGTTGTGTGGCCTGGTTAAGGGACTTTGTTCAAACAACAACAACAACATCTTCTCATTACAGTACAGTACAGCACAGCACAGCACAGCACAGCACAGCACAGCACAGCTGAGCACAGCCATTTGGCCGACGCCCTTATCCAGAGCGACTTACATTTTTATCTCATTAATACAACTGACCATTTGGGGTTAAGGGCCTTGCTCAAGGGCCCAACAGGGGCAGCTTGGCAGTGCTTGGATCTGAACTCCCGACCTTCCGATCAGTAGTCCAATGTCTTAAACCCCTGAGCTACCCCTGCCCCTTCTCTTAAGGAGCTCAGAGAATTTCTCTGATTAAATTATGCAGGTTTGGATGCAGGAATATTTACCAGATTTAGGTGTGTCAGCTAATTATATACATGTATAGGTATATATCGCAAAATGGCATTTAAGTTATGAAAATGGAAATTACTTATGATCTTAACATTGCCTATAATAAGCATTGTGGTTTTTCTGATTTACCACCGAATCTGTGCGCACTGTAGCCTCAGATTCCTGGTCTTGTTGACATGAGTGAAACTCCAATGTGGTCAGTGTGGTCTTTTGCTGTTCTGGCCTATTTGTCTCTGTGCATCATCCTTAGCAATGGACACAACTGTTGTCTGTGTAAAATGATAATGTGTAAAGGTCTGCGCCTAGGTAAAGCTTACAGAATTCTGCACATGTGCTTCCTGTGGTTTTAGTTCATTGTCTGAAATAGGAGCGCCTCTCAACCATGTCCCTTAAACACACTGTAAAGTGGCAGATGGACACAGATCACAGAAGCTATTTGACTGTTTGAGCTGCTCTTACATGATAATTGTGTCTGTGTTAGGCCGAACAAAAAAAGGGGGTAACAAAATTATTAGTAACAAAACTACAATACATGCAAAATTGCAAAATTGTATACATGAATAACAAAAGGTTTCCAGAGAAGGCTTGAAGTTAATAGGGCACAAAAAACAATTCCTTGGCTTCCTAGGGCTACATCCTTACCCGGAAACTAAATGCTAGTTTCATTATTTAAGCAAGAAATAAAAATTTTGTTTAAAGGCTTGGGGATTTTAGTCATCGATCCATACCCATATTCTAAGAAACAAAAGTTCAACTTTCATGCCAGGCTGAAATGCTTTCATCATATGATCTTTGTCCAATTGACTCACTTTGTTCCCAGCATGTACTTTAAATCTATTCTGGTTAGCCTTCGCACACTCCAAAGTCGGGCGAAACAAATGGTCTATTTATGTTGGCTGTGGTTAACTAAATACTGGAAGCTGGAAGTCTTCTCTCAATCATTCCTGACTAAATAAGGAATCGAGGACGCGCACTGATGCACATTAGCTTCAATTATCTTGTCACCTAGAGCCAGGATTTTATGTTGTGTTTTATGTGCTCACTTAATTAGGGGCTTGAAGTATTTTACCTGACCACCATTTAGGAAAGGTTGTAAGAGGTTCACGTAGCAGATTGTTGCCTTTGTACACAGACATGTGGGAAAAACAGGGAAAAGATGACATTAGGACAGCTCTGCCTGTTTACTTTGTCACTAACCTCACTGCACAGTACTTTAGGTGCTTTAGTTTTAATGTATGCCTTCTTCTGTGTTTACTGAAAAAGAAAGTCTAAGGAAATTGTAACTTGGCTGAGGGAAAAGAAAAAAAAAACAGTTAAGAAAAAAAAAAGCCTTCAGTTACATGCTTATTTCAAGGAGCTATGCTTTCTGACCTAAACAGAAAAGGCAAAGTGCTGAAATGAAGTATGACCACGTAACCACATGGTCATTGCAAAGCAGACCTGTCTGAAGCTAGATGAGATGAGATGAAGGCAAAACTTTTGGTCTTTGGAAAGGGTAATGCACAAGCAATTTTGCCTGGGGCTACACTTTGGTAGATGTGGGTGGTGACCTTCTTCTTCTTCTTCTTCTTCTTCTTCTTCTTCTTCTTCTTCTTCTTCTTCTTCTTCTTCTTCTTCTTCTTCTTC
>JAQMCW010138095.1:3869-15012 GCA_030068335.1 Chrysichthys cranchii | reverse complement strand
TTGTTTACGTTACGTACGTCGCCCTCTATCGCCAACTGAACACTCGCTATATGCTTACAGAACATCGCTAAATTTATCCTACACTTTAGCGCTAAACTTAACTTAATGGGAGAATTACTCCACCCGGACTCCTCACACAAGTTCGTGATGCGCACACCTTGAGCGTGTTTTTCAATGATTTCCTGCTTTATATCTAAGGTAAGTGGCCTCTTCTTCTTCTCAGCTCCAGCCTTGATACTCACTTTCTTAGGAACCATGATGAAAATACAGAGTACAGGACAAGTAAAGTTCCAAAACGGCACAAAGGACACAAAACAAAGCGAGAAACGCTGCGGTGATGCTTACTCAGCGAGCTCGACACGTGATCTGGAGGACGGCTTGGGGCAGACTGGGACACGGGAACGTGTGATGGCGGCGGGCCGCACGAATCGTGATGAAATCGCCAATGTTGTATCCCAAAAAACTGTTGTATCCCAAAGCAAAAAAAATAGCCCGAAATCAACCTCGTATCTCGTAAATGTCGTAACCTGGGTTGCTCATAAGTCAAGGTACCACTGTATGTTGAAATTTTATGAAATACATCAAAACATTTTTTTTTAAAAGTCCTTTATTTTTTTTGACATATTATATATAACATAGAAATTATTGTCATTTTAGAGACTTCAGAGCGTACTGCGGAGAAGCAAGAGTCAAGCAAGACTTCACAGTATGCAATGTTTCACTGATAAGTCTCTTTAAACAAACCATTTGAACTAGTTTTTGTATAATTTATGATGTTTCGGGTCTTTAAGCTCTGATTATTTAATCATTTACAGTCATATTAAATTATCTTTATTGCTAAAATTGCTAAAAAAAAAAAAAAGTGCAATATTTTGTTCATGCATGGAACTTTTGAGGCAGTTTAGAAGATTGGGATTAATAAAACACAACATTTATTAAAAAAAATACTTTTAAGATAAACAGATATTCAAGCTTCAGTGGACGGTAGCTCACGAGGACAGTTAGACTCGTTGGAAGATGACTGGTGAAATGGTTAACATTTTTAAAACGGGATTTTTTGATTATACAAAAAAACCCCAAAACAAACCATTCGCTCTGTAGTTCACTCGATCGCGTTTGATAATTACACATGATGCACAAGCGCAGAGCTTGTTTTACACTGGTGTTAATGTACATTTAATGTGAACGTAATGATCAGTGTGTGTTTCAGAGGATAGCTTTAGATTCCCACATCTTGAAAAACTAAAATGTCTTAGTATGTTGTTGTTAGTCACCAGTTAAACATGTAACTCCATGTCTTATTCTTTAGCCACTACTTGTTTGGCTTGGCATTAAATAAATGTCATTTTTTCATTTTGTGGTTAGTTACTGCCTTCTCCTTTAGTTGGGCACATAGACACATTGTAGATGTCATCTAGTATGATTCCCCCCCCCCCATTCCTCAGAACTCGCGGTTAAAAAACTACAGCTTATTAAATGATGTATTTGCGACTCTTGCTTAAACGTAATGCCCGCTGGATCGGAGTTCTGGACACAGTTTGGCCTCGAGATCCTCCATCTTTATGCATTCCACATCTTTGCCACTGGTGAGACTTGCAGCGCGGGTTATCTTGGTCAGGGTTTCCTCATAGGGTGGTGGGAGGTAGACCATGAGGAAAACGCCGTCGGACGTGTCTGAGCTGGTGCTGTTCAGACGCTCGGCATTGGCTGTGAGCGACGCAAGAATCTCGGCGCTGCTGTCCGCATCCTGAAGGTCCAGCGCAATGATGTTGGCCAAACTGAGCTTGGAGTGTGAGCATCTCCGGTAGATCAGGAAGGCTGTCAGGCAGAAGATGAAGAGCGAGACCAGTGGGAGGATGACGTACAAGACGATCTCCGTCTTCGCATCCTGGTCGGATAATAGCTCATTCCAGTGGTAACCCTGCAGATATAAAGGATATAAAGAATTGTTATTCATTTGAGCACACGCACCACCAGGTAAGATCCGACCATCTTTAATAAAGGATCCCTGAGGGGGTTTCTGGGGTAGTTAAGGGGGCTTTTGCTTTCTAAAGAGGTTTTATTTAGCACTCAGAGTATGTGAATGTACTCCAAAGATCCTTTGAGGGTTCCCCTCAAAAGAAAGGAGGAGTCTAGACGTCAAGTGGGTCAATTTTCACCAACAAATGATTGGAAGAAGTTGCTATTTTAAGGTCATATTAAATTGTCTTTATTAACTATATTATAAGCTTTAAATAGCTAAAAGAAGAAGAAAAGTGGAATATTTTGTCCGTGCATGGAAATTTTGAGGCAGTTTCGAAGATTGGGATTAATAAAACACAGCATTTATTGAAAAAAAAAAAAAAGACTTTTAAGATAAACGGATATTCAAGCTTCAGTGGATGAAAGCTCACGAGGACAGTTAGATTCGTTGGAAGATGACTGATGAAACATTTTTAACAAGTGGATTTTGTGAATATGCAAAAAATATATAAATAAAAAAAAAATAAAACCCAAGAAAAAAAAACCCACATTCACGATCGCGTTTGATAATTACACATACAAGAAGTTGGCGTTTTAATTTTGGTCAATTTTGCTCGTTAATTCGTTCTACGCCTCCAATAAACCTGATAAAAAAAACTTACACTAGGAAGCTTTTACATACACTGAATATCCTTCTTTTCCTTCTTTTTTTTTGCTTTTTTCAAAAGCAGAAGCGTGCATATGTGAATCCTAAAATAACACAATATTTCATCACATGATTCCTCCAGGATCAATCAAGGCATATCTCCCTCTGCATTGCTGTTAATCAGATAATGCTGCGTTTCAGCTAGATTAGACTCTAATCCTTTGAAATCCCTCTGGTTAGCAGTCTCATCAGATGACCTTTCTTCAGGCCTGTTTGTTCCCGAAGGAAAGTAAGTAAACTAGGGAAAGGCGTTCACCGGTACAAACATGTTCAGGACCAAGAGGAACAACATAACAATACTGCATTAAACATAAATAGTGCTTTATAAATGAGGTAGGAAATGAACCATGTGCAGATCTGAGCAGTTGAGGACCTCGGTTGATAGTTCTGAAGTGACACTTTGGCGCAACCATCTGGTCAGATGAGCAAAAACGCAAATGAGCGAGTTTGTACAAATGTTGGTCACAGGTAAAGCTAGGACAGCAAACTTTTTAAAAAATGTCTTGTGTGGATTTTTATGAATAAATTCGTTTGTGCTGACAGCAAGCCTGGAAAAGTATAACGTTCTTGTGCCTTGGTTCTCAAATTGGAGTCTGTGAAGCGTAACCCAGAGGGGTGGAAACCATAACACACCATTAGTCATTCATCAGGCCACTTTTTTGCCACAATTTTTTTTAGATACCTTTTGGAAAGACACACTTGTTCTCTCATTTTCCTTTTGGTTTCTTTTGTCTCCATTGAAATAAATGGCGTTTCAAGTCTTCCTGCTCAGGCACGCTTCATCAGAAAGCCCCCAGACGTCATCTGACACCTCAGGACAACTCATCCGACACGTACGTGAAATCAGCTACGGATTGTTCCTTGTTTTTTCTCCCATCTCCTTTTCTTCCATTGTCAGCAATGCATTTTAGCACCAAAGAAATACATGGAGTTTCCCAATCTTAGTCGTTCTGCTCGGTCACGCTCGATCAGAGAGCTCTCAAACGTCATTTCATTCCCAAAACACACATCCATTTATTTATTTATTTTTACACTGCAGCGCAATCCCACTTGCCTTTTCTTGTTGAAATGCATCTCTAGTTATAAGCTATGCCAAGAAATAATAACTCTGACTCTATGAATAACATGTGTATTGGTGCGTAAGAACAAACCCTCATAGTGGTAACCATCATTCAGAGCGAGTTCAGCACTGTGGACAGTGCCTCGTCTCCCACCACTTCATCCCTCCAGATAAATACAGTGGAACCGAGGCGGTTATTTCCATATGAAACAATGTAAATCCAATTAATTTGTTCTAGACAGTCCAAAATACATACCAAAATAAACGCAAAGTAAACACATCACACAGAATATGTACAGTATACGCAGTAATCACTTACATGCAATTGTAGTATTAGCACTCGCAATTAATAAAAAAAGCACAAAAACACCGGACTCGGTTAGACGCGTGGGGTGACGCTCACATGACGAGAAACAACGCCACACCGAGCAGGAGAACGCACGGGTCGCCCTTTGTTTATTAGCTGTTTTCGCAAAATCAGCACCGAAATCCGAGGAAACCCGAGACCGATTTTTCATGGAAAACCGAAACCAACGAAAACTGAAGTCAGTGAAAACTGAGGTACCCCTGTATTACAAATCCTTTCACGCATGCGATTCCTGAATTCACCCATTTGACAGAACCTCACATGAAAACCAAGTAACTGCCATATTATGTGAAAGCAGCAGTCTTCTCAAAGCCTAAAAATTCACTTGATTTAAAAAAAAAAGGGGGGGGGGTGTGTGAGATCAAACTAATGCGAACCTGAGATATAAAACAATACAAGTAATACTTCTTTGTATCCGGAATAACACATGGACCGTGGGCTTGTTGATGCCGTAAAAATGAAGATAATGTCTTAAAATAAAATAAAATAAAAATAAAGATGCAGTACTCTGCAGACACCAGTTAAAGATCAGGTATTACACAGTATTTTCATGTTATGGTTTAAAAATGGATTGGAATTTAAAATGGATGGATGTATGGATGGATATGCATGTATGGATATATGGAATCTATACCTGGACCAATGGGTGTGAAGCAGGAATACACCATGGATAGGACACCAGTCCATCTCAGGGCTTCATGCACACCCATTCACACACTCTTTCACACCTAGTGGCCATTTTTCTTAAGCAGTCCACCTAGTGGCATGTTACTGGGAGACTGGAGGAAACCAGAGAACATGGAGGAACCTGAACATAATAAACCTGCATCTTAATAGCACTGATTGTCACCAAAAAACCCCAAAAAACAACCAAAAAAACACAACTATATTACATAACTAAGCGTGCCAGAACCAAAAAATCCATCGTACGCTGGCTTAACCGTTTGAATGATTAAGAACTTTTGAAACTCACACAAACTCCGGTCACCAATTTTTTGTTTTGTTTTGTTTTACGAGCGCCAATCCCTTCATCCACATGCGACCAATAAAACGAAAAGTACACCTGGGTTTTGTCTGTAATTTTGCGATTTTTCCGATTACTCCGTTTCCTGTAACGTTTATGGATTTGTTGTTTATCGCCGTTGTAACATAGGGACAAGAACAAAGGGAACGAAAACACGAAACCAAATAGGTATATAGGAATCATGATGGAAAGGAAAGAAAAGGAGTGAAATCAAAGTGTGTTTGACCTGCAGCTGGTTTTCCTCGGGCGGCGGTGAGGAAGATCCTGCCATCCAGTCATAAGAGCCTCTCCCGGCAGGACCAAATTTCATCCAGCTGCTCTCTGGAACCTTTCGCATTCTTTCGCTGAATAAACAAAGAACGATAACTCCACTACAAATGGGTGAAGGACAAGATGAGGAAAGGAGCCGCAGAGTCTCTGAAGACCAAGCAGGGATTTAACAGAGAAGGCTGTTGGGTTGTGCCTCAAATCTGAGAGGGAAAAAAGAAGAAGAAAAAAAAAAAAAGAGTGAAGCAGTTAAGCTTGTCCGCGTGTAAGCGCTCCCTCACATGCTAACACGTGCAGATCAACAGTTTCCAGGCCACCAGTCAGCCAAAGCTGTTGCACTGGAAAAAAAACTCATCTGTCAGGGATTTGCAGCTGGCCTAGTTTTACTGGCGAGTGAAAAGAGGACGGGGTGGAAAAGAAGGGAGCGATGGCTCGGCGATCTGTCAGTCAATAGCGAATGTGTGCACTGATGAAAACGAACACGTGGCGTGTGATTATGCGTGTGTGTGTCTGTCTAGGAATTGCATGGCCTTAATGAGCAGATGTTGGAGGAGCTTTCATAGTCCAGATTAGTGGACTTAGACACAGGGTAAATATTTATTGTGAAAAGCATGAAGGGTCATCAAGCTAAGTAGCGCATCTGTCCTTCGGTTATACCAGGGGTCTCCAGGGTCTCCAGTCCACTCTAACTCAGTGGCATCTTGGTAGCATTACTGGATAGTTATTTTTAGAGAACGCCAGTCTCCTACGTATTTGGAAAAAATAGCGACAGGTAGACCAGACAGGAAGAACTTTCAAACGTTGATTTGAAATGGCTGTTAAAATCTCTTGCGAAGAATGTAAACTGTCTCAAAATCCTTCAACCATCCTTCTTCAGTAATCGCGTTCCAGTAGTCAAGGTCACAATGGATCCAGAGCCTATCCCGGCTCACACACATACACACACCAATCACATGTACAGGTCATTTATATAGTCGAAGGTAATTTGGACATTCTCCCCGTGCCTGCATGGGTTTCCGGATTCCGGGTGCTCCAGGTTCCTCCCACAGATTAAGTCAGCTGGCTACATGGCATTGCCCATAGGTGTGACTGTGAGTGAGAATGGTCGTTCGTCCCTGTGTTAGCCCTGCGATAGATTGCCATCCTGCCCAGGGTGTACCCTGCCTTTCCCCTGAAGTCAGCGAGGACTGGTTCCAGCTTCCCATCAACCGTGGCTCTTAAGCAGTACAGAGATAGTGTTGAATGGATGGCCGAAATTTGGATCGAATGCCTTCAATACAAATTACCAGTTACCAGAACGCGATAATAATTAGCTTTGATAAACCTCAGACCCACACCTATGCTTCACAGACCCCACTTTACATTACATTACTTTACCATCATTTGGCAGACGCCCTTATCATCCAGAGCGACTTACATTTTTTTATCTCTTACTTTTATACAACTGAGCAGTTGAGGTTAAGGGCCTTGCTCAAGGGCCCCTCAGTGGTAGCTTGGCGGTGCTTGGATTTGAACTCCCGACCTTCCAGATCTGTAGTCCAACATCTTAACCCCCTGAGCTACTATGGTGGGTTGATTTACACAGCAGTGACAGTAACATTGCTTTAATGCATACGTATGTTCTCCCTGTGCCTGTGGGGGTTTCCTCTGGGTGCTCTGGTTTCCTTCCACAGTCCAAAGACATGCAGAATATGTCAACTGGCTACTCTGACTTACCCACAGGTGTGAATGGGAGTGCGAGTGGCTGGTCATTTCTGTCCTCGTCCTTTGATGGTTTGGAGACCTGCCCAGGGTGTATCCCACCTCTCACCTGAAGTCAACTGGGATTGGCTCCAGCTTCCCCCCATGACCCTGATGGTTAAGTGGTATAGATAATGGATGGATGAATGGATGGATGGCTACGTTCTGAATGCACAGACAAATTGAACTTCTTGAATATCACCTACGAAACGCATGAACTGACTGCAACCCTTTATGAATTTTTCAGTTCATGGATTTGTTAGCCTATATCTTGTCTTGACACTTTAACTCTTCTGCATTTTGTGAGGAACTGAACCAACCTGGAACTGAAGTGGACTTAAATGGGGATATAGGTCAAATATTTAGTTTGGTATTTAAGAATTACTCATTCAAAAGGTGTATTGCTCCAGTTTGCCCCCTTGTGGAATACCACAGACCAGCACATTAAATGGGCCAAAAAAGTAGGCCAAATCGGAAACATTAGATACAGGAAATATGTTTGACACTCCTTATTTACATCATTACAAACTGTTATGCTTAAACACTCTATCCTGATGAAATATCCTGAACCCCTAAAACATCACAAACTTGCATGATGGTAAAAATCCAACCCTGTCTATGTACACTCCATGCGCGTTAGACAGGAAATTGCTTTTATTTTCTCTCCATCTAGCCTAAAGGTTCCAGGTTGTGATTGACTACATGACCTTATGTATGTTTAGAAGCTCGGTGGCATCTCATAATTCTCATCGGGAGCTTATTTAAGGCTTTATAGAGGGATACAAGTTAAACCGCTGGTGTTTGGGATTTCTTATTTTAAATGCACTGCCTCAAATATGGGGTTGCGTTCACGTTGTTTCATTTCAGCAGAGCACCAGGGTCAAATTTGTCATTCGAGTTCATTAGTTTAATCTCATTCTGCAGCCGATGACCTGCGTTATCTACTTCACTTGGTACGTATTGTATTACAAAGCTTTTACGTCATACCACATCACATCACGTTGCTTGAGAAAAACACCATTACTTTTCCGTCTTTTCCTCCCCCCCGATCACTCACCTCTCCGTAAAACCAAACGAGCTCATCTGAGGCACATGAACAAATGGGAGTTTAATTGGATTTGGTGGTGTTTTAGAGTGGACAAAGAAACTGAGAGCTCTGACCTCTCCTGGTGTCCTTGACCCATGGTGACAGTGTTGCTGTTTCCCTCACAGGGGATTTTGCACTAACGCGACATATTGCACCAAATTTGGTCCTCACACTGACCTACCTTGACGTGTACAGGGTTTTTTTTTTTTTAATTTCCACATGCCAGACAGCAGTATGTATTTACAGAATGTCCAGTCTGTATGAATATTAATAGATCCATTGAAATGATGCTAATGGAAGCACACCTCAGTATGAATGTTTAATTCCTCTGAAAGTTGTTAAAACTTGCACACAAGAGCTGTGCGTTAATAATGACTGTGGAGATACAGTCCGTAGATTTATACAGCAAGTTCGCTATTGAATTGACCTGTGATTACTTCTGACAGAAACATCATTATCAGCACCTGCATGAGTTCGGCCATCCAGTGTTCAGATCCCATCAAGCACAATGATCTCTGGCAGACAATGGAGAAGATCAAGAGAAGAAGATAGGGATGGGTCAGCCGCACGCTCACATGGAAACCCACCAGGAACCCCACAGACACATCTGGCGCATGGGACCAGGAGATAGACATCAAGCAGAGAGGGATGACATGGAAACAGCTGGAAGGGAAAGCCCAGGACAGAAGACTCTGGTGGTCCATGGTGGTCAACAGCCAGTGCCCCATGATACAAGAGCGACAAGCATGAGAACAACAACACCAACAACAACTTGACCTCAAATCTATATCACACTTTAGGCTTTCTTTACGATTCAAAGTTTGCTTGCTGCGTCTCATGCGAATATAATTATAGTCCAGGATGGTCAAGATCTCCCAATGATCTGGGTCTGAATTTCAAGTAATAAGACTAAAACCATGCAGCATGTTGGTGCAGGGGTTAGCTCACTTGCTTCAGAGCATGGAGCTTATGGGTTCAACCCCCAGGTGAGCATTAATGGTTGTTCTGTCTCCGTTTCAGCCCCGGGGTAGATTGGATACCTGCCCAGGGTTTATCCTGCCTCTGGAAGGATAACACTGTCTACAGTTGGGCACACGACACCTGCAAACCGGTTAATTTACCCATTTGGAGGTCACATCCAGACTCATGTCTCCTCACATCTGCCCCAATCGCAGACAGCTGCTGTAATCCTTTAAGAGGATTAATATTCCTCTCTCCTCAATCATTTGCTTTTAAATCAACTGAAAATGGAGTAAAGGATACGAAACAATCTGTTTCTCTATTAAGTATCATGTTTTCAGCATTTTCTCATCTTGCCTCCTTGGGTAGGGTTGAGCTGGGCGCAGAATAAATCCTGATTGTTGAAATGTGCTCCAGGTTTCACATGCGTCGGACGTAAATCTCTCCTGAACATCAAACGTGCACAATTTTATAGGCAGTTAGATGGTTTTCTGGATTTTAAAAGTGATATATTTTATTCTATTTTAATATGGCGTTGTACAGCATTACTGACGGTGGCATGGTGGTACTGTGGGTAGCCTTGTTGACTTGCGGCGCCAGTGTCCCTGATTTGATATTGAGCTCGGATTACTGTCTGTGTAGAGATTCCCAACGTGTCCTCCTCATGTCTGTGACCCTGACCAGGATAAAGGGCTTACTGAAAGTGGGTGAATGAACGTCTCACCACACACTGTTTTACCAAAAAGGAAAATAAATCAGTGGTGATTAAATGTTCATTCAGACAAATGTTTTGGCTGTAGAAGTGTTCCTTGAAACGTTCTAGGTTTGATCTGGGTTACATTCGATGTCAGGTTTCTGCACGGGTTCATCCGGCGTCCTGAGATAGCAGGGATCATGAGCTCTTCTGCTCTCCAGACCTATCTGATCCATCCTGATGCCCACCTTCTCATCACTTCACTCCTGCTGAGGATGAAGGTGACCCCATGTGGACAGCTCAAAGATGCACTTAGAAACCGTGAAGACGGCTACGATGGCTAAGGACTGAAATCGCCATGAACAGTTTTGCACTTCAACTAAATCGACTAATTTATGGAGACAGCCTGGCGCACTTGCGCGACGCTTACCGCTTGACTGTTTAAACGGTCCTGTCAGCGACCCCGAGTGTTTTGTGAATTGGTTTTTTGTTTTTGGTTTTTTTTTTTGTGAATTTTTTATTTTTTTTTTAAGTTTCATTTGATTTCTTGTATTTTGTGCAATTTCACCTGAGTGTTATGTACATTTTAATTGTAAAAAATAGATTCAGTTGCATGTCCTCTAAAATCTTCCTACAGGTCATATTAGCGCGCCAATCAATTTATAAATTGAATGCAAAAAGTCATTTTGTTCATTCTGCGTCTTTGGTGTGACGACAAAATACATTTTTGAAAAAAAAAAAAGTCAATCGGATTTTATAATTTTTGTTCAGTTTGCGGTTTTCTGTATTGAAATAGTAGACGAAAGTTAAAAACTGACCATCTCACCATATTTTCTAGGACGTGCTGAAAAAAAAACAACAACCCCAGCATACAGGTAGTCCTCAGGTTACGATGGAGATGCGATATATTACCAGAGATATATTTCTGGAAAGATGCCTTGTAGGTGCAATGGTTAACCAGTTCCCCTAGCTGTCTGTCTGTGTGTGTGTGTGTGTGTGTGTGTGTGTGTGTGTGTGTGTGTGTGTGTGTGTAAGTGTAAATTTGATCCATTTATTGCTCCACGAGGAGTCGACTCTTTGATTTGATTCACTGATTCGTTTAGATGTATTCAGTGCTCTCTTCAGTACAGAAAAGATATTGGAAATTATCCAATTTAAAAAAAATGTAAATTCCTTGTATGTACACACGTACTTGGCCATTAAAGCTGATTCTGGTGTGTGTGTGTGTGTGTGTGTGTGTGTGTGTGTGTGTGTGTGTGTATAGACTAGCGTCACC
>JAQMCW010138087.1:0-15015 GCA_030068335.1 Chrysichthys cranchii | reverse complement strand
CATATATATATACACACACACACACACACACACACACACACACCATGCCCAACCCTGCCAAGGTTACAATAGCCATGGTAACGCTATAATGTGTTTGGTCATGCTCTGAAAAATCTAGACAATCCAAATAATCACATCCAGTCGTCGTAACTTACGGGGCAGAAAGTACGCACACACGATCACGGGTCATGTTGGTTTTATAATACACACTTTGAGAAATGGATCTAGCAAAAATTTTGTCAGAAAATATTACGGGTAGGTGCAAAGAATAATTGGTGTGGGAACGGGGGATTGATCAAGCTTTCTGCAGGAGTGGGCGGGACCGATTGAACTGCTGGCAGGAGTGGGTGGGGTTTGGTTAAACATTCTGGAGGAGTGGGCGGGGTTTGATTAAACATTCTGGAGTGGGCGGGGTTTGATCAAACTCGTGGGTGGGACTGGTCAAGACTTGTCTCCAGTAGCAGGGATTGGGATTTTTAATTAAATAAATAAATAAAATTAAAATTTAACCCCGCGCTCCCACATCAACCAAGCGTTCTCTGAAAACAGGCAGGATTGATCAAGTGTGGCAGACGGGATCGGTCAAACTTTCTGCAGGAAGGGCTTGGGATTGGGAGAGCCTGTGGGAGTGGGAAGGATTAATCAAAATATCTGCAATATCTGGAGGGGTAAAAAAAAAAAAAAAAATTCTGCAGGTGTGGATGGTTTGGGATTAGTCAAGACTGCCTGCAGTCACAGGAATGAAATAAATAAATAAATAGCACCACATAAACGGCTAACGTGCTGGTCTGAATCGTGGAGCAGGCTTAAAAGTTCGTCCCACTTGTTCACACTACAGAAAGACCAACACGCCTGATCGCCTGCGCGGTGTTAATCACAGACGGCCGGCTTGTTGTGTCTCCAGGTCTTTATACTCTAATCTGCCCAGACCGCGTGCGCTCTCTCTCTCTCTCCTTGACTTTTATTCATCAGTCTTTAATCCTATACTACCTGCCTCCACATGCACCCTACCACCCACACACACACACACACACACCAATGCCTAGGGATTAAGGCAAGGTTATGCTGCATTCAAAACGGCTTGTGAAGAGTACAAGGGAGCTCCGACTCCTGCTCGGGTGACGAGATTTTAAGATTACCAACGAAGCATGTTGGGTTTGTAGCGTTACTGTAAGAGGTATAAACCTACCACTGGAGTCTTTATTTTTTTGTTTAAATCAAGAAGTTTATAATTTGATAAAAAAATCTATATAACCAGGTAAATGTAACTGCTTCGATCGTTTTGTTTTTGTTCTGCTTTTAAAAAAAAATAAAATAAAAAAAAATCACCTGAACAATCAGAAAAGGACGTCGTAAGAAGATTAAAAATGACAAGGTGCATTTTGGGGACATTCACCTGGTACGTGGTGTGATGTCCCACTTTATCTGTGGCCACATGCTCTCAAATCGAGCAAGCAGCTCAAACGCTCTTCATTTTCTGCCTCTGAAGCTACAACACAGACAACCAACCTCCTCCTCCTCATCTGCGTTAGGCGAACATTTATTTCATCGGCATTACTGAGAAGAATAATGCTAATCCAAGTGCTAGTGAGGACTTCAAAGATTGTCCTTCCACAGAAAAGGCGGAGTTGTGTGTGTTTGGGAGTCTCCTGATGTGGATTTATAAGGGTCAGAGGTCAGGAACACGGACATGAAACATGTGCAGCAGGACAAACTCTCACCGCTGCGTCAACGTTACCTGCTATTGCTCACAGCCACCTGACGACTTCCGGATCCTCTTTTCTTTTTAATGCAGCAGATTTACAGAACTGTACAGAAATACTGCAAAACTTTATGCACACGACGGTTAAAAATCCAGTCACGCTCACTCCCCTCACCATACTCCAGTTACTGTGTGTGCGCGTACGCGTGTAAGTGTGTGAGAGAGGAAACAGCTGGGCGTCTACACGCCTTTATGTGTCCCAAGAGCCATCTCGGCACAGAGCCGTCATAAAGACGTAATGCTCTCCGCTACACAACTGCACAGCTGCCTCAACAGTCTACACACACACACACACACACACACACACACACACACACACACACACACACACACAAAAACACATTCATGCACAAAACCCAGTTTTGTTGAAGCAGTGAAGATAGACACACAAGACACGTGTGCCATCATGGAGGACGGCGTCTGGGATAACAAACCAAACTTCAAACAAGCTTCAAGTCTAATCAGCTCAGATGAGCTCCAAGTCGTATACGAACAAATCCGAATCGTACAGGAGCTCCATGCAAAATGAACAACGATAATGAGGCATATATCTCAATCAAGATATGATTCTTTTCAATAAATTCCCACAATTTTACGTCGGTTTTAAGGCTGTAAATTCTTCGAGCAGTGCCATCTGAGGATCCTAAACCTCAGCTCCGAGTCGTACATAAGCAGGGTGTGAATCAAATTGGAGTCAGATTCAAACAAGCTTAGAATCGTTTTCAAATGACTCCAAGTGAAACTCATTCAAACCCTGCTTCAAAGTCTATGTAATTCATTTGTGTTTGAATGAGAATAAACATTTCTTAAAATTTGATTCTGTGGCTAAACAAAATGCACTTATTAAAAGGATTTGGGGTGAGATAGACCCTTATATGACACAGCACCAAGTGCGAAATTAAAGAAGCAAGCATTTGACTCCAGGCTTGGCTGATAATCCAGATCATTTGGAGTAACAGAGACATTTGTGTTCATGAAAATTTGCACCAAGCGCTTTCTTTACTTTCTTTCTTTTTATGGAGATATTTTTCCTACGATGATAAGGTGGTCGGGGTTTTCCAGGGTTAAGTGAATAAACTTGGACTTTGAAACCTTCCATAAAGCTCAGCATGTGCAACCAGCTGCATAGTGACAATTAAAAGTATGCTCTGACATGGTGTGTGTATAAACAGGGGTGTGGATCAAGAAATACCCTAAACCCTGTGGAGCAAAAGTCAACGACCACGCAGACTCGCCAGTCCGCCATCGAGTTCATTACTGTATCGCAGAGATTGAACAATAACAAGAAGTAGTAACGGACTGAATTCAACATGTCCCATTATCTCAAGGTCACTTTCCTGCCAGCAGTGATGCCTCGGTGTTCCAGGAGGAGGAACGACTCTGGCTGTGTTTTAATAAATAAAACTTGTCAAAGCGCCTCGCCCGTCTCCCGTCTCCATAGAAACCCTGTTCTGCGCGAGCGCATGCCGGGCGGCTGAGGTGAGCGCAGATGGATCGGTCCTCGGCGCTAACGGCTCTGCGGTGAATTACCCCGAGCATGAGAGAGATTTCTGACTACAATCAGCACAGCTCTGCTCCACGGCGCTCGTTACTCAACCGACGAGATCGTCTGAGGAGCTCCCGTCAGGGGCGGCAGTAGAATTTGTGCTTCCCAGATCATCCATCATTTCCACGTCGCGCTGTTCTCCAGCCCCACCTGCCAGCTTCGCTCACACTTTTACTTCACCTCGGTCGCCCGCGGTTCTCTCTCGCCCGGGGGGGGGGGATTTAGAAGGACGAATCGTGACACGGTGTTGGCAAACACTCGGCTCACACGCCCAGGGAGCGGCTCTGAGTCACGGAGAGGTCAGGACCGTCACGAGAGGAGATCTCACCCTGGAGCTCAAGTCTGAGCTTTACAACAGCGGCGTGCACTTTTACAAAGAGCTGACGCTGGAGACTCGTCCATAAGTGTAAAAAAATGCCTCCTTAATGAAAAATTCACCACATGAGCAATTACTCATGCTTTTTAGATCTGTGGACGTGGCGCGTCGTCGACACCGGTCCCTGTGCATGAGCTGTTACTATAGAAACAAGAAGGCATTAATGAGAACGTGTGTGTTTATATAAAACGTGATTTGTTGGAAATCGCAACGCAGACTGTGTAAGTTATTAAATCATATCGCAGGGTCCAAGTACCAAAATCCGCCAGGAACCGATATGCGCTGAGAAGGTGAACGGTATTGATTTGAGAGTTAAAGGGCGGCTCTGACTACAAAAAAGAAATTGGTTATTTAGGTGTTTAAGATTTTTTGCCAAAAAGAAGTGAAGGGAGGAAGAAATGTGCGCTTGGGTTAATGTCTTTCCTGAGCAAGATCTTTGAATTGAAAGACGTGCCGACGCCGAGCGCCGCGCTCCTGGTTGTACTCACGGGCTGAGTGTGGAGGGGAGACGCTGTGACTCGGAGGTTCCTCGGTGCCGAGGGACGGGAGGTCGCAGGATGACGCGTCCATGCTCGCCGAGCTCAGCTCCTCAGACGGCGCCCCCTCGGAGGCAGGAGCCGAGCTCCAGAAACTGGCTGAGGAACACACGCTGTGTCTGGGGCCTGAAACACACACACACACACACACACACACACACACAGTGGGCGAGACTTAGAAAGATCATACGTACAAGTGTGGAAGATGAGAGAACACTTTAGCGGATATAAATAAACCGTAATAAATAAATAAACGTTGTATTTTGGTTTCGGATATGTACGTCCTCATCAGTGCTCCTGAGCCAGGCGAGATTTTCCCCAAGCACAACGTCGCCGGTGCTTCTGCTCTAAAGATCACTGTGATGCTCAGAATTTCCCTCAACAGATGCTGCTGTTTGAGTAAATCTGAAAAGATCTCTTCAAACACTTGCCAAGAGAGGCTAATTTAAAAACTAAAATTTCCAAAACTGTCAAATATTATGATAAATATTCACCCTAAACCTTTATCCACATGAGTTTGGTATGGAGTAAAACTCTGTACTGGTACTGGTGTAGGAAAATCATCAACGGCGGCATGATGGGATTGCATGGAGATCCTGTTACCAACCTGAAGTTGATCATTTCTTATTACTGGATAACACACCTAATTTGAGTACTTGATTCTGATTGGTCAATTCCACACTATCCTTCACAGAAGTGAAAAAAATCATTGTTAAATCAATACTGCCGGTCAATTTAGTGATCTCTTTAGTAAGGAGCCAAGCAAGAAGCGAGATAACATACAGCGAGCCGGTAATTTCTACAAAGTAAACCCAGGATTATCGTCACCCTGTCGGGAGTTTTGTTTCGCAATAACATCCGGCTCCATCCTCCAGGTCCGTTCACGTTACCGGCACTGTAGTGTCGCGAAACCTTCGGACACTGGAGACTCCTTCCATACAATTTAAACTAATATCTTTTTACAAATACATGAAGCGAAGTCCCAGTGACTGGCCTGTTAATCTAACCCATATATTAATATAAACCTCTGATTTGCACCTGCACTACTTTCAGTGCTGCTGTTAGAGAAAATTAATCAAATCAACACCATCTGATCAATCAGCAGCACCGTTAACGAACATACGGCATAATTACCGAATGTCTCATATACACAAGTACATGAACCGTCCACAGGAGTGTTAAAGCCTTAGAGACCTTGCAACAGTGCACACGCTCAGCTGTGTGTGTGTGTGTGTGTTTCCATAACAAGCAGGTGCGATCATTGAATTACAAACAGAGACGATTAAATATTCACAGTGGGAGTGAGACGAGCATTTCGGCAAACGGATTACACATCCCGGATGAGAGAGTGGAGCGTGTGCTGATGGGTATCGAGCCGATTAAACGCCGCTGCAATCAATCAGCTCGGTGCTCTTAATTAGCACTGCTGTAAATGCCACTGCATGAGGGGACTTTTGTTCTGGATTACTGTGTAACAGAGCCTGATCTCCCAGCCTGGCTTCATGAACCGAGACAGATATTACACAAACTTTAACAAACCCCACACGGGCTCCGTCTGCGTTTTCACTGAAACGGATAAATAATGGGTTTTTTACAGAATCGAACCCGGGGTGCGTCGTACCTCCTGGCGTGGCGTGGCACGGCTCTTTAGGCAGAGCAGGGTGATAATCACACCGAGAGGAAAAACCAGCAAGGTGGTCTCGATCCACTTCGGAGTCAACTCCCTGGGAAAGCAGAGTCGATTCTGAATCTGCACGAAGTGAATCAATCAAACATCCCGTGTGTTTTGGGTTTACAAGTGTGAGCTGCGCCAAAGCACAGAGCTGTCCTGCAGATCCAGCAAGAGAAAATCATACTGCATGTGACGCAAATAATATTTTAAACTAGTTATTATTTAGATCATTATCCAACATTCCTAGAGCTCCAGACCTGTGCTTTCCATGCTCAGGCGAGTTCTGTCCATTTCTGAGACCCACACTTGATAAAGGTATGTTTACTTTTCTGTGCTGCATTTCTGACCAATGAGATTGCGCAAAATATGACCCCAAATACAAATCTGAATTAATTCTAATCTGCCATTCATTTGCGGTTATACAACGAACCCCCGCAATATCGCGGTTCACCTGTTGCGGGTTCGGTGCATCGCGGATTTCCAAATTTTGATTCGCGGAATTTTTTGGCTTTCGAGGGACTCTGGAATATAAAATATAAAATATAATTTTAAAAAAATGTTAATTCAAACGTTAAAAGAACATTTAAATCGAAATAAAACAGTATGCACTGTATTTCATCAGCGGATGAATACACGGTGACGGTGTACGCCACTTCCGCTTCAGCTAATAAACAGGAAGTGACCTCACCGGCAGTAAGTACGCATGTAGAATTTTATATGCTGTTAAAATGTCTTTTTAAGAGTGTAGAAAGTGTTTAAGAGCATAGGACGTGTTTATAAGAGAGTGGAAATGGATTAATATATATATATATATATATATATATATATAAAAATGTGACGGTGCTACTTCGCAGATTTCACCTGTCGCGGGCGGGCGCTGGAACGTAACCCCCGCGATAGATGGGGGTTCAATGTATTTTAGCCTACCAGGCAGGTAAATATGGCTTTAAATCTGGCGGTTTCTTGGGCAGGCGCGTGCATTTTTGTAGACCAATTTTACAGAAATTCCCCAAATGCGACATTCTATCTTCTTCATGAGTAATCATGGTGCCAACATCAAGATCGGCGTATAGATTTATCTCCTCGGGAGGAAAAGCAGCGTCTAACGTAAAGTCACTCTCCGACGCCCTTAGCTCTAGTCATGATCTCAACGGGTCACTTTTCGTCCGTTATCCACGCTAATGGAATAATTGCACAGCTTCTTTGGTTGCATTTGCTGCAATAATACTTTAGCAAATGGAGTGATTTATGGAGGTCGCCATGGCAACGAGGCATCTCTCTCTCTCTCTCTCTCTCCGTCTCTCTGGATTCTCACATTTGGGTGATTCATGAGTGCTGTGGACGGACATGAGCGAGAGCGATAGCTCTCAGAGGGTCGATACGCCGTGCTGTACAGTGGCGCTCAAACACCTATTAAACACATCTCACGGAAATAAAATCACTCTGTATCGTGTGCTTACGGGGAAATGATCAATGACAGGGCGGTGCGATGGAACAGAGTTACTGTTGCTAAACCGGAGTTGATGACTTTTCTAGAACAGCGTGTCCTGAAGGGGTTTATTCCGCTTACGCGATCGCAATTTCTTCCTGTTAATTAAAAAAAACACAACATCATCAGGTAGCAAGTTTTATCCATTTATAGTTACATTTAATGGTGTGGAATGAAGGCAAAAAGAAAGAAAAAAACCAGACTCTTCCATACTTGTTTTTCCCATTCACAGTGCTCTATTAAAAAAAACAAAAAAAAGGAAAAAAGTTTCTGACTAAAAGGAAAAACAAACTATCTAAAAGTGATTTTTTTTCCTCTTCAAAGCATTATTATATTATTTGAGGCAGCAGTGGAGTCTGTTGTGGTGTGTGTCAGACGAAGACATGGCGCTCTGCCGGGCGGGCGGGCGGGTTGGCTGGCGAGCGGCTCAGAGAGCACAGGGAACAGCGGCGGCTCTCAGACAGCCGGGGCGTCCTCATTAATGCCACGCTGAGTTTATCTCTCCGCCTGCACTCGTTCCCAAAGCGCCTGAGGGAAAAGCTGCGACGCATCACATCTCTTAAGACAAGCTGCTGGTCTACAGAGCATGAGTGTGCAGGGTTTTTTAACTGCTTTATGACTTCATAAGTTGTAACGTGTGCGTCTTTATGAAGAACGAGACGAGCTACCAGGTTAACCCTTCGAGGTGTATACTGCACTGTAGGCTGAAGAATTTCAGTGGTTAGTTGCACCTGATTGGACCTTCACCTAAATCTAAAAGTTTCCATAGGGAACAAACATTTATCGGAATGCTGCAGTGATGTGGAAAAACAAGAGCATGTGGTTTAATATAGCACCAAGACAAACGCGAACTGCATGGATCACTAAACTGTAATACGTGTTAAGCCACACTTCCTTTAGTACAACCCGAATTCCAGGAAAGTCGGGACGTTCTTTAAATTTGGATTAAAAGACTTTCAAATCACATGAGCCAAGATTTTATTCACAATGAGTGACGCAGTGTCGTCTGAGGGCCCGAAGACCACGGTCTCCCAATAAAGGTCTTCGGCCTTGTCCCTGACACACAGAGATATCTCCAGTTTGTCTCAATCTTTTGATGATGTTCTGCACTGTAGATGATGAGATTTGCAGTTTGACGTTGAGGAACATTGTTTTTAAAGTATTCCACAATGGATTGGAGAGCCTCTGCCCATCTTTACCCCCCCCCCCCAAATTTGTTGACTTTTCTGGAATTCAGGTTGTAGGTAAAACTTTAGGACAACAGTTTGATTGTTTAATTTTACATTTGAATTTTTTCTGCTAAGCAGTTTAAACTCAGGAAGTTGCTGTTTTTTATATTTAATGTTTAAAATATTTAAATGACATGGGAGCAGGAACATAAAAAATAACCTAAAAAAAAGCTAGTTACATCAGGACTACCTCTAATTCCAGTATTAACATTTTTTAAAATATTTTTTTAATGCAATGTTTAATTAACAGAAATTGGATTAATGTGTTCGAAGAAAAAAAAAAATCATATACAAATGAATTTGTGGGGTTTTTTTTTATTTTACTGGAGAGAAAATGAAATCTATTGAAAGTTGGAAATCTTGAGGAACTTGGCGTAATCCTGTAGAGTTAGAAAATCTACATATTTTAAGTAAAGTATAGGTGACTTGAGAAATACCTCGGACTTTATTTTAGTAGAAAATTAAAAAAAAAAAAAAAAAAAGGCAAAGCTTCAAAAGGTTAGAAATCCATATCCGAATGTTCATAACCAAATGACCCTCGACACCTGATGCAGGAAAAGGATTCCTATTACTACTACTACTATTATTACTACTACTATTATTACTCCTTTTCCCCCAAATCAGGTTGTTCTGAGGCGGTGCCTAATCTCGGATAAATTCTTCCTGTTTCGGGAGTCAAAGAACCAGCAGCACCAACACTTTGCTGGCCTAGAACCAAGAACCGTTTGCATCAGGAGCTGGGGCAAGATTAACATGACCAAAAAGACCAAAGACTAAAGACATGGTGAGGTGTAGTGTGGTGTTTGGCGTTAGCGTTGCTGGGAAAGTGGTGTTGAATACACACATTATACATATACAAGGTTCCCAAGTTGAACCAATTCCTAAATGGAACGGAGACCAGGACAGATCTACACCTAGGAGATATCCTTGAGTGAGTGTCAGTCTCTGCTTTTTTCGTAAGCAGTGATCGTAGTGATCCCTTTTTTTGTATGATTTCTAAAACACTCTAGACAGAGGAGTGTGCACTTTGTGGTTTCCTGGTAATAGGCTGTTCTGTATCCTACTCTCTCACGTACTGCTGACAACGAAAGCAGCGAGGGAGAGTTTAAATGAAGGTTTTTAAAAAATAAACAAAATAAATAAATAATTCACTACCATCTGAGAAATGTAAAATTGCGAAAAAAGTAAATATTAACGTTACAGCTTTGATTTCCTAGCTTTTTGTAAACAGGTGCTCCCTGAGTCACGATGGCCCGACTTACGATTTTGCAAAGTTACGATGACGATATGCTAAATATAGTAAAATATTTAAGATTCGCGGGCAGGCATCGCTGGCAGGTCAGCACAATAGCATATGACGTATGATACACCCAGAAGTACACAGACGACGCTCGAACATATGCATCACTCGTCTTGCGTGATGCCTCACTCTCTCCCGCGACTCATGGAGTTCCCTTGTGTATTGGTGTACCGCACAGTGCCTTACCGCCTGTTTTTTTGTGTGCTTCAAGAGCTAATTTTAATTCAAAAGCATGTCTCCTATAGGAAAAGACTCCTGGGTAGGCTAGGCTAAGCAGCGGCCTACAACATTCGACATACGATACTTTCGACTTCCGATGGGTTTTGTGGAACACGTCTACATCGTAACTTGAGGACTTCCTGTATATAGACACGTTTTACTATGAAGCAGCAGATCAGGGTCATGATCAGAGGCGTCGTACCTTTTACCTGCGATGGCGGGTGAGGATGAGGAAGAGGAGGAGGAGACTGAGTCCAAGGTTTCTCATCAAAGTGCACCCAGCTCCTGCGCTGCTGCACGGCAGGGCCTGCGACCGAGGTTTCCCAGGACGAGGAGTCGGATACGGGCTGGGTCACACCGGCCCCTCGCATGCTGATGTGCTCGCCTGGGGAATGGGACACACACACACACACACACGTTAGCGTAAACAAGCGCCTGCAGTTTGCTGTTAAATCTAGCAGGAGTTCCCGAACTCTCTCCAGCACTGTGGGCTCAGAGAGCAGGAATCTCCCAGCAAGCTGACGCTACTCGCACAAATGTTTATTTAAACCACACATACGAGGCGATTCAAGACAGAAGTTCAGCCTAAAACGGTACGAATCATGATGGCTCCGTTTGGCGACAGCTGCTTTTTTCTCTTTAGACTCTGAATAAAAGATGGCATCGAGATTTAAAACAAACAAACAAACAAACAAACAAACAAACCCACAGCGTTAAATTCTGGATTGTGATCATGACAGGGTGTTGATAAATTAATTCATCAAACGTTTAGATTAATGCAAGAGCCGTGATATGGTACAGACACTGAAACACTGTGTGCAATTGTTTAAATGGTGACTTTAAAAAGAAATAATTATGGAAGGAGTCTCCGGTGTCAGAGATCAAGCTGTAATGGCTGAGGAGTTTACACTTTTTGTGGTTTCTCAGTAACATGACAAGCTGCATTTCTTTTGAGAGAGAGAGAGATAAAGAGAGAGAGAGAAACAGACAGAGAGAGAGAGAAAGAGAGAGAAAGAAAACTAAGCCAGGCTGGTGTGAAGGACTGTTTGTAGCTTCTATAATGTACGTCAGAACGGGAACTAGCGTCTTGTGGATGTTGCACATCGTTAAATAGAACTATAAAGTGGATAAAAGTGCAATCTATTGTTCTGTAATTTTTTTTTTTTTTTTTAATTTAATTGCTGAGGTGGAAGAGGAATAAAGCCGCCCCCCCTTCAGGACAAGCCGTGTCTGGAAAACCATCCACTTCAAGCCGGCAGTAATCCTGTCAGGAATCCTGTTTCCCACAGCAGCACGTCCTGAAGCGTTTTATTCCTTCTGTAATATTCATCAACGTTCTTCTGGCATCACTGGAATACCTCTATTTACACCTCTGAGCAGGATTATGCCTTTTGTTTCTCCAAAAGGTGTTTAAAAAAAGAGCAAGCACTGTCTGAGCAGAGTAAGAATTACACAAAGCAACAAACGACAGAAGTAAACACATGGCCTTTTTTTTTATTTATTTATTTAATTTTTATTTTTTTTGAGTTTGGCACCAAGAGCAAGCGCAGTTTTTCTCTTGTAAATAAACCAAGAGCAAAATGTGGATTTTTGGAAATGCATTTAGGGTTTTTTCGCCCTGAGAGTGAAAGTGAAACTGGAGCTTTGATGATGCATCTGAGACACATCTGGCCAGATTCAGCCTTTTTTTTTTTTAACGTAAAACTGTATTTTTCTCATGCGACGTGCGAAACGCGTTCGTTCTGCGAGTCATGTGCGCGTTCACGGTGGCGTTTGCTATGCGGAACATTTGTTCTGCGGGGCATTCGTTAAGCGGGGTACCACTGCAGAAGGATTTAGAGAACCTTGGAGAATGTGTACGGATTCACATCAAACACTGCAGACTGGAACTGGTACAGACTGTGGCTTTAACAGAATTTTACCTTAACAGCAAAAAGGTTTTATTTTTTTTCGCTGACAGGAAAGCTAAGTGCTACTGTACTACAGCTCTACTCAGCACACACGCGCATGATTCATCACTAAACACAGGCTACAGGCTAAAACATGAGCTGAATTTAAGAGGTCAGATGAGGACTCCTCACACACAAACACACACACACACACTGAGTGGTAGGATTACTGATTAACACCAGGAAGACCTTATTAGCATGGGTCTACCTGCTAGCACATACCTGTACGTGCCGCCTCATCACCGAACGCCACCCACCCTGAGCGGGACGCCCCGACTGCATTACCGCTTCCTGCTGCCGCCGCCATCGAGCCAACACCGGAGCTCTGGTCCTACAGAACCGCTGGATCCATGAACACCTGCAGAGAAGAAAACTTCTGTCACTGATGGATGTATTAATCAAAAGACAAAGTGTGTGTGTGTGTGTGTGTGTGCGTGAGCGAGAGGCAACGTGCTTTCAGTCCGAACAGTCGCATCCAAATCCGTCTCAATCCGAGACTTTTGTAACATCACGCCGAATGTAACCTACACCCACACTTGATCTGTACCCGTTGCTATGACAACAGCAGCATCACGCTCCTTTCACAAAGCGACATTGAAAAGGCAAGAGGCTGAAATTTTGCATCCTCCTACCAAACTGACCATCGCACCCCTGAGACCATTTGCCGACGGTTAGAAAAGAACGCTCGAAGAATGTTGAGGTTCTTTCCTATTGGTACTACAGCGCTGTGGAATCCCGGACTCTGATTGGTCAGAAGGTGTCGAATCATTTCTACGGCCCTCGCCTCCCGAGAACGCGAGGAATGTTACCCAAGAGCAGACAAAACTCCAGTGCTGTGCCTGTTGATGCGCCGCAGGCCGGTCCGGGCAGGGCGCGGAAAGAACAGGAAGTGCATTGAAACTGACAGGAAGGAGTGCTTGTCGCCTGATACAGCTGCTCGGAGCTGGGCGCTGCATCTTCTCGTCAGGCGAGTCTCCAGTGGACTCCGTTATCAGTGGTCTCTGGAAACCAGGAAGAGGTTCCTCATCCCAAGGCCAGTCAAGCTCCCGGAATGCGGAGAAAACATCCTGATCCTGATCCGACTCTCCTCCTTTTTCCACATCAGGAGGAGATGGACAGATGGCCTGTCGTCTGAACTGGGAAACTTTAAAGGAAACACACTGTGACCTCTTGGACACCTGCGGGATCCACAGGCCTTCCTGTTCTCCTGAAACACCTTTCCACGTGAGGAGACAAGACAAGCCACTCTCTCTCTCTCTCTCTCTCTCTCCCTCTCTCCATCTAGCTTTCTTTCCTTCACAGTGAAACTCTTCACACCCACGGTATGTTGACCGAGTCAGGAGTTTTGTTTGCAGTCACCCAGAAAGTCGAACTACTCATCGTTTCAAACAAGGACCAACATTCTCCATCCCTCAGAATCTCCATGACTGCACATCACACTCGGGCTCTTAAACCTCACCTCCATGTCCTCTACCTGCTAGTCTTCTTCCTACTAGGCACTGCAAATTTATTATTATTATTATTAATGCAATCACTTCATACAAAAAAAGAATTGGAAGCATTAATCTTTCACTCCTGCATCATTTCCTATTAGTTTTCTTTTTACAGCAACACTACACATTAGAAAGGGATTATTCAAATTATTAATATTGAATTAATAAATAAATAAAGCATTCCCAACAGCACCGTGTCCTGTGTGGCCTGGTCATCCGCCACATCATACATACTCTGGGCTCTCCCAACAGCATACAGGCATGCGCGCGCACGCACACACACACACACACACACACACACACACACACACCGGCTAAAGTCCGGGAACTGGGATGACCTCACCAGTGAGAGTGAATTTTCAGCAGTGTGCGCGCTCCCATCTGCTGATTCACTCGCGCACCCCCTCCCAAAAAAAAAACAAAAAACAACACACACACACACACACACACACACACACACATCTTAACCAAATCTGACATGTTCAGATATATTACAGCTATCTACTTATAACTACTTAAGATTTTTGTGTTTTTGTTTTAAAGTTGCCGGGCTTTAACAGATGATCCTCAAAGACACAAAGTGATCGTAATCCTGCTTCTGATTACTGACATGATGGAGTGTGTCATCTTTTCTCTGTGCTGCAGCCAAAAACAACACACAGCGCAGTCTGGTTTGTTCAGTTCTTCTGGGAAAATAGCACATTCTCGCAGAGCAATGCAGGATGTAAATTACACCGGTCATATTTTAGACTACTCGCCCCCAGCCAATGCGAACGCACCAACTTCTCGAGGCGGTCACTCGACTGTTAGTTAAGTTAGTCAGCAAGTATAGTCAATCACATGCTTATTTGTAATCCATCCAACAGACTAGGGAATCAAACCGACACAGTAGCGAATCAATCCGACGCAGTAGTGATTCCAAGTCAATCAATCAAACCAGTGATTCAAATCTTACATGCAATTAAAAGAATCATATGTAAAAATAAATTTAAAAAAAGCAAAATTAAGCGCTGGGGGGGCATGAGAAATGAATCCTGAGAAAAATGACTCACGGTTTTAAAAAAATAAAAAGGAATTACGTGAAAAACAAATGAATTTTGTGAAATCTGATTCATCGTACTTGAACAGTCATGGGTGAAAATGACTGAATCGTTTAAAAAGAATCATGAGCTATTAAAATGAATTGCGTGTGAAAAACTGAACAAGGGGGAATTGACGGACAATGAGCAATGGAAAATCATTCTGAATGTGAATCGTAAAATAAATATTATTATTATTATTATTATTATTATTATTACTACAGTGGAACCTTAGCATGCGAGCATAATTCGTTCCGGAGACGTGCTTGTAATCCAAATCACTCATACATCAAAGCGGGTTTCCCCATAAGAAATAATGGGAACTCAGATAATTCGTTTCACAACCCACAAATATTTATATAAAA
>JAQMCW010137922.1:0-15067 GCA_030068335.1 Chrysichthys cranchii | reverse complement strand
ACACGTTCACACCACGAGTGCTTGAGCGGAACTGAATGTTTGTGGCGTGAAGCGTGGGTCGGCTGTCTGTACGTCAGTTGGTACAAAATCTCGAGAATTTAGTTCAGACGTCAACTTGTTCACCATCCGACGTGTTCGCGAGCTGAGGGTCCACTGTACTTTGTGTTTCTATATAACTGTATGCTTCAATAAACATATGTACACTAATGCAGATTGTTAATGAGCTATATGTATAAACACTGAAATAAATCAGAAAAAAATTGTCTTAACATAAAACATAACAGCAACAAAGGAAAAGAAAAAATATATAAACCTGATTCGTTAACGTGAGAAACTTTATTTCAGTACAACGCTAATGTTTTTACATTTATACATTTTATATCAATTTATCACAAACAAGATCCAGAATACTGACAAAAAATAAAAAACAAGAGTGACACTGAAGTCTGGATGTCAGAAAATATTCTGAGTTAAAGTTTCGTCTCTTCACTCTCCAAATAAACAAATAAAAAAGTGTAGAGAACAGAAGCGTTGTGTCCAGAAGCTCGAGCGTCATCTTCAGCTCCGTCTTCACTCTCTGTCAGCCAAATCATTTTGTTCAAAATACCTTTAAAATAAAATAAAATAAAAACAACAAAAACTCTTTGCATATACAGCATTAAAAAATACACACAGTGCCAAAACTTTACAGCACAGCACAATACTTCGAATATCGTCATTAGAGCAGAAGAGAGCTCGTGCTCCTGAGACTCTTTAACTGTGTCTTAAGGATCCTGATTTAAAAACAAATGAAACCCACACTGATTTCAGATTTTGATCAGAATGGATTTTAAAATGAGATTTTCCCCCAGCGTCTAACAGCAACTCTGTGATTTAACCCCTAAACTAAAAATACACAAAACCCCCTATTTGAGTTCTTACGGCTTCATTGTAGGTGATGAGTGTGTGATGACTGTGTGTGCCATGAGTGCGCACCCAGCCGTGACCTTAGCGTGTCCGTTACCTCGCTACTATACAGATGATCAAGTTCAGCGCTGATAAACGCTCATCATCCTTATTCTCCTGGAACACAAGAAACGGAGACCTGGGTTCATGTCTACAGCCACAGTGCACAAGGAGGCATATACACACACAGAGAGGACTACAGGGAGTAAAAGTGTGTGTGTGTGTGTGTGTGTGTGTGTACCAGTTGAGCCCGCACTGCAGAGCACCTCCTCGCCAGCTGTCTGATGAGCGAATGTGCTTCAGGGAGTAAAGGTTTCTCAAGACACGCCAGCAAAGCATAAAGCCATCTGCCCTGTGAACACACACACACGCACGCATGCACGCACGCACACACATACACGCATACATACATACATATACAAACACACACACGCATAAACACAAATGTGATTGCAACATTTACCATTTATTTATTTATTTTTTACAGTTTACTATTTTAGTATAATTGTTTTTTACATTTTTATCATTTTCTTCAAACAGTCCTTTCTTTATTCACTATTTTCACAATTATTATTATTATTTTATATCGTAAACCCCTCTGAACAAACACACACCTAATATAATCATCCAGCCTAATTTAAACACTACAACAAAAACACTTCCAGTGGCTATATGATCAACTCATATATATTATATATATATATATATATAAAAATATAAAATTCTTTTGCCGTTTGAAATGGAAACGCCGTATGACCACAGAACATGTGATCCGTGCGTATGAGTGGAAACAGCGTCACTAGCGCTTACATTTCAACTAATCACTTCGTTTGTGGACGCCATTTTTATCTCGTCTTTACGAATCGTTATTATTTGTGTGAGAGTTATTTTACTGATATTGAAAAGAAGTAAACACCTATTTGGTAAGTAATTATTTAAGAAAACTTTCATCTAAATATATAAAATTCTTTTCGCGTTTGAAATGGAAATGACGTCTGAGCACTATTTGTTGAAAAATAAAATTGGTAATGAACAAACTTATTTTATAAATACTGCATTTTATTTTTCTCCCTTGCGCTCAGCGAGCGACGCCCCGGGGATTCAGCTAGTGTGAACTAAAGTATAAACTAAAACGATGACGTAATAGATGTCTGTAGCGTTCAGTTTATCAAATAAAAATCAGATCATAAATCAACACAAAGATTGTTTTTAAGTTTATAAACTTTGCCCTTTATGTACACAAAGTCTAATCCTCTTCAGCCCGATCATTTTCTTTTTAATCGAATGAAATCTCGTGTGATTGTCGTGGCATAATCATGTGGTTTCTGAGGCGTGTTTACAAACCAGCTGTGGAACAAAGTCGTTCTCCTCGAACCAGCTGATCAGGATCTCGAGCACGGACGAGGCGGTGGACTGAGGAACAGAGCGCAGTGAAATCAAACCATTAATGATTCACACAAAGCAAACCAGACGTTCATCACCCGTCATCACCTGTGTGCTCAGGTACACGCACCGGTGCACACGCAACGCGGCTCAGAGTGTGAGCAATCCTGCGCGGCGTTAGCCTTACCTGCGGGAGTTTGCTGACGATGCTGAGGAACGGAGGGAAGCCGAGCTGAAGGAACGAACAGAGAGGAGCAGAGATGAATTTCTCCTCCGTGTTCGCGGTTCGACAAAAAAGAAACTCTCGAATACAGTCAGTCTGATCATCTAACCCTTCGCTGTGACATCATTACACAACAAACACACAGCTATTCAAAGTAAACCTGGACACATGAAGCACTTCGAGCTTGCCCTCGTCTTCTTCTATTACAGAACATTTCGCTTCATCAAAAAATTTCACTAGAAATCATTACACACAGTACACGTACACACTGAAGTCTAAATGCACTGTGTGTGTGTGTGTGTGTGTGTGTGTGTGTGCGCGCGCTCTCTCACACCTTGACATAATCGAGTCCAGGACTCTCCGTGTCTCTGTCACTCTGTGTAACGTTCAGATAAATATTTGCCCCCAAACAAAATCTCTTCCATCCGTCTTCATCGTCTGCTTTGGGCTGAAGACAGAAAAACATGGTGGATGTTTTTTATTCTTTAGTAAGGGTTTGTTTAGCAGAAGTTCAGGTGAGGGGATGAAGTGCGTCTGAGAAGCCAGACTGTATCAAGCAAACAGAATGTTTTGGTTCCCAGTGTTTGCTATGATGATGTAAACATCTAGATGGATCTTTAGTCTAGGCTTGTGCTCTTTATTATTAGTATTACTGTAGTACTGTAGTAGTGTAGTAGTAGTAGTGTAGTAGTAGTAGTAGTAGTGTAGTAGTACACTGAAACAATACTCTGTGTCTGCTTTGTGTGCATTTTTCAAATTGACGTTTAGTTTCTCACCATGACGACGTTGTCGTCCAGCATCTGAGCTTTCCAGTGGTGCCGGTGTTTGGAGACACTCTGAAACACAAAACAGGACAAAGTGACGTCGAGGTGATGGAGAGCAGTCAGGACGAGCGCTGTGCGGCGGCGAGATGCGATAAAGCGCAGTGACTGATACCAAGCACTGACACTGGAGACTCCTTCCATCCCGTCCGTTACACAAACACATTTGTCTTTAAAGCAAACTTCATCATGTCAGCAGTGTCACTCTGTCAGTGAGCCGTTGCTATAGAAACCATAACGAGCTCCTCAATATAAACCTGCACTGCTGTCAGAGCTGCTGTTAGCGAGAACTCATCAACACCTCCTGACCAATCAGAGTCCAGAATGACTTAAGGATGTTCCTGACAGAGAGAGAGAGAGAGAGACAGACAGACAGACAGACAGACAGACAGAGGGTGTGGCCTGACTCTGTGTGAGGTGAGTGTGTTTGTGTGCAGGTGAAAACGACTGACCTGTCGGACTTGAGAGAAGTTGCTGACTTGTTGTTGTTGCCACTTCAGGCTGGGAGAGAAACCCTGCGGCGCGGCACAACACTCCGACACCTGCACACACACACACACACACACACACACACACACACACACACACAGACAGTTTGTCACAGTGTAAGCCCATCAGTGTGTGTAAACTGGCTGTCTGACTCTGACGTACAGAGACGTTTACGGTCTGCTTTTTCTTCAGCTTGCTCGGATCGATCTGCGCCACCACGACGTCTGGGCAAAGCGACGCCTCCCTCCTGTAAGGAGAACCGACACCGTCACCGACACCAAATGAACCACAATCACACGGCAACATTAACACTCAGGGTTTAATCAGGACGAGCTGAGTGGAGACGGAGCCCCGCCCCGCACCGAGAGGGTCACCTTACACACAGTCAATCCACACCCTCTGTCTGGATCTGTCTGTCTGTCTCTGGATCTTTCTGCCTTGTGTGGATCTGTCTGTCTGTCTGTCTGTCTGTCGGCCTTAATGCTCTTCTACTGAGGACAACCACAGAGCACGAGCTCCAGGTGAACAGAGCACGAGCTCCACTGTGTTGCTCTCTGACAGAAACCGGAGGTACCGCGATACAGGGAAAACCGTCGCCGCGATTACTGCGTCATCACACCGCTGCAGCCGGAAGCAGCACACTTACTGGACCTGTCGGAGATACTCCTGCGGGTTTCTGGGCGGCTCGGTTAGATTACACTCTTCATCATCATCCTCATCATCACATGGCTCCACAGGTAAAAGTCTGGGCATTAACTCCTCCACATCGGACTTCATGGCTCGCTGCTCCAGTTAAAATATATACAGACACTGCTTACTTTTGTATTTTTATTTTACTCGCATGTTTGTTTATATAGATGTACATGTATATATAAATGAGCTTTCTTATCCCCTCTCACGGCCATGCGTGTTAAACAACACCATGTGAATCCCAAATGCTCGCTCACTCACTATATAAGCAAACTATTCAGGGCTGAAAGTAACATCCTTCTGCACTCTTCTTAGTGCACTTCATTTACAATAACCAGCCGATTGAAACTAGCCATGACGTCAATAACATGCGACCGTTACCCCGACGGGTCTTCTTCGTGGTTCTTTTCTCCTCCAAACCCGATATCGCCACAGCGCCGTCTGGCGTTCATTGTAGAGCAGAACAACAAGTGGTTAGACTGTCAGATAGAAACTTGACAAATTCTGAGGGAAAATGTTTAAAATATGTGCCGCAAATACATGAGACTTTTAAATGCTTCGTATTATATTTTTAATATGTCATATTATACGTATAACATTAAAGGAGTTCATGCATTGAACATTTTCTAATATAAATGTAAAGTTACAGCACACAATCATAAGAGCTTTATTGGTGTTTCACTGACTAGCTGGGGTTAGCATTGTTAACAAGCTTTGCTCGCATTGCTAGCTAAGTAGCTATAATTTGACAATTTTATAACAAGCTAGCTGAAGAAAGACACTTCACTAGGACACAAGTTTAAAAAAACAAAGATTTTTTTTTTTCAATTAAAACTTCTTCACAGACTAGCACACATTAGCATTTTAGCTCGTTTGTGCTGGTATTTCTTGCTAGCTAGCTAGAATTAGCAAAGATTTTTAGCAAGCTAGCTGAGATAACATTATAAAGTTAAAAAAAAAACAGGAACTAGCTTAAAAGCTTGTCTACAAGTCTATAAAGCTTATAATTTATATATAATCAATGAACAAATACCCTCTTGTGTGTGTTGGTAGTTCCTGAGGTGAAAAAGTGAAGGAAAAAATAGCTTTAACGTCTCTAAAGCTTAAAACTGGTTTTCTGTAAATGTAGCAGCTTGAAAGAGTTAAATTATTCATGAATAAAGTTGAGTAAAATTCATAATTGCCAACTCAGCACCTCACGTTAAACACAACTTTATAACTTGAGTGAGTTTGAATTTAGAACTGAATATTAAGCTTCATTTTGGATCCATTTTAGATGATTAGTCCAGTGAGCTAATGCGCAATGGAAAAATGCAGTGATTAGAAATGTTAACGACGTTCTGTAAATAATCACGTTTTATTAGACTCTGTCCCAGAAATAAATGTCCCATTTATTTCTTTGTTTATGTGCTTTAACAAGAACTGTTGCCTTTCCTGGTGAATGATTCTGAGCGAATTCTTGTTTTATGTCACATTTTCATGATAATTTCACATCTGACTCGTACAGTAATATAAATTTGCCCTGGTTTAAGGTTAGTGTACAATAATGTACTTTTACAGTAAACTAATTGAGTTGTGCAGTATTGAAATGGGATTAAATGTTAAAGTAAGGTGTTTTTCTCCGGTTCTGTTTGCACTCTTTCTGGTCTCTATCTCGACGCTCCCTAAAAGATCTTCAGACTTTTAATCAGTGATTTGATTCAGTCAGCAAAACCTATGAACCAAGGTACAAAGACACACACACACACACACACCTCACATACACACACATCAGACACACACACACACACACACACAACTCATTTATTCTGTAAGCACTACTTGAATTTTTATAAACACGTAAACAGTTTAATTAGAGAAATGTTTATTTGTCGTCCCTTAAGTATGTTCTTTGTGGAGACATTAAATGAACATGTTAAACGCTTCATTTCTGCAGACGTGAAAGTTTTACAGAATATGTCAACATTCATAAGACTGCTAGAAATGTTACATTAATTGTATATTTTTACGTTGCAATAATAAAAATGCAAAAAATGACAAAGACAGCACTGTATGTTTAACAAACTGCTTTACGGGACGTGTTGATGTTTATTCCAAAACGTTATACGTCAGCGTTCACTGAATGACCAGCTGTTGGAGGTAAAATGCACGTTGATTTGTAAGGTTCACTTTGGTTAAACTGAAGACGGCTTTGCTCTTTGTTGGTCAGGTTAGTGACGCTGCAGCAGGTTTCAGGATGGGTTTCAGTGAAGCGTTGGCGTCTGCAGGGAGACGGAGAGCCTGGTCGAGCAGCTCGTCGTCACGGCCCTGTGTGCTGTCACTTCCTGCAGCGGCGGATCGAACCCGTGTTAATGATTGATACTCAGTAACCTCTGATCCGCTCTTAGACTCAGTCTCGGCCTCAATCACTGCTCAGGCCTTTTACTTTTCCTCCTTCTTTTTTCTTTTCTTTCTTTTCTTTGTTTTTGGGAATGAAGGCACGCGGACGGAGCTGCTGATCTGAAACTGATGTGAATGTCAACACCATGGCCGTGCTCCACCTCTGTATTTTACTGCAGTTTATTCTCACTTTAGCGCTGCAGAGTTCAGGATTAATGTCTGATCATAAAACCTGTGGAGACAACACATGCGCACGTGAGTGATTATTATATTATATTATATTATATTATATTATATTATATTATATTATCCTATATAACGTTATTATTACGTAAGCCGTAGATGTTAGAGTTAACATTCTGCTCTTCTGTTTAATTCCTGATGAACTGTTTGCTGTATACTGCAATAAATAAATCTGGAATGTTACGATTAATGTGTTTTATGTTTGATATTTTATTGTACAGTTATAATATGCATTAAATATTTACTGGACAATTGTTATTATTATTATTATTATTGTTGTTGTTGTTGTTGTTGTTGTTGTTGTAGTAAACTCTTTCCAGAAGTTTAATTCAGTTGATTTGATTTCCTCTGCGTGTCAAAGGCCCGATGTGCCGCGTTCAGGCAGTGAGAGATCATCGTGCTCAGGACTGCAGGTTTCTCAGCTTTAACAAAGGAGACATGATCGATGTTTACCACAAACTCTCACGGAAAAGGAGCGACCTGTGGGCTGGAAGTGTGAGAAGACCTCATTACCTCCTTCATTACTCCTGGTCTTTCCTTCACCAACAGGAGCCTGTGTGATTTAGGATTAAGTTTAGGGTTTAGTGTTAATTATTACATAGACAGCATTAACTTGAGTGTGTTAGCATGAGCTTCGGGTAAAGTTTGTGAGATTATTTACAGTGTTTATTAGTTTGTTAGTACTGTGAGTGCGAGCTTGTATGGTTTAGGATTAGCATTTAGATTTCCTGGGGGGGTGGGGTTTCGCTTAAATGAATTACAAACATTGCTTTTGTAAATAATTAGCATTTATGGTTATTAGTTAGCATTCAGGGATCAGAGCTAATATGGATGATTTGTGCTTGTTTTTCAGATCGATAAGCAGTTTGGATATTTCCGCAAAGATGCGGTGAAACTTGATGAAGTTTTTGTTGATGAGAAAAAGGAAATCGAGATGAGTACTCAGGTGAGGTTTTTTAGAAGGACGCGACGGGGAGAAAAAGCTCCAACACTGCTCTGTTTGCTGCCATTTTGTCATCATGTCTCATGTGAATATTTCTTCTTCAGAGAACAGACTTCTTCTGTACGGACGCATCTGGGACAATTATCACGAGCGACGAAGAATTCGAAGATTACGAGATTGGAGATCCACATGCCGAGTCTGAAGAATTAGGTAACGGTGATTTTGATGATCGAGTCTCCAAAGCATCTGAAAGAAATGACAATGTCCAAACAAGGCACGTTGATAACGCTAATAAAGGCAGAGGGGAACCAGAACAAAGCGGATCTTCCTGGATCGGATCTGCCATTAGCGGATGGTTTGCTAACGATGCTGATGAAGCAGGAAGTGGAAATAACGAGCCGGAGAACTTTAAGCGCAGAAAACTGGCCTTGGATTTGGATCAGCTGGATGACGAGGAGAGACAGACTAAAATTCTCGGCTGGATCGGAGATGGACTGAGCAACACTTTTGGATTTGGGAAAAATGATATACAGGCCAAATCCATGGATAAAACTGAGAATAATGAGGATTTACCCAACGAGCAGTCCAGTTACCTTCTGGGAAATGGAATAAAAAACGTTTTAGGTTTCGGAGAGGCAGACACACCACCTTCTGGAACCACGAAACCGAGTCAGGATGAAAACGTGCAAAATCTAAGGGAACAACAGGAAGCAGCGAGTATTAAAGCCGAAGACTCGGCTGAGGTGATCAGTGATGATGAGAAAACTGGTGACAAGAAGGATGCGGGATGGTACGACAGCGTCTACAACAGAATCACAAACTTTTACGGAGATCCTTCCGATACGAGTGAAGCCAGCAAAGATGAAGGAAAAGAAAGTTTGAACGATCGAGGCATCGATGCAGATAAAATCACGATTTCCGTAGAAGAAATAAATCCAGCAGAGGGATCAGAATCGTTTCTGATTCAGGACACACAGAGGGACAGAAATACAGCAAAGCAAGACGAGAAACAGGACGCGACAAGCCAGGAGCGCTCGGATGAAACCACTCAGCTCGGAGAAGGATGGTATGGCAGCGTCTATAGCAAAATTACTGGAATTTATGGAGAAACTCCTAAGGGAAAAGATGCTCTGGATAAGTATGATGGTATTGAACATGCTCGAGAAGATCCTGAAGTAACATCTGAAAGCGTGGAGGAGGACCTGGAAAACAGAGATCACGCTGCTGAGAATGTGAACGAGAATAATAACGCAGCGTGGTACGGAAGCGTCTATAGCAGAATTAGCAAGATGTACGGAGACACATCTGACAAAAATGAGGTTTCTGATAGCATGAAAGGGGTTGAAGACACCAAAGACACCTCATCACAGTCCATATTTTCCATGAATGGCCTGTCGTCTGTGATCGACGGCCTGAGGTCACCTTCTAAAGGAGCGGAAACCGAACCGAGCGAATCTGTCATATCAGAGCCGAGTCTGTCGCCGACTCGTGTCTCCGCTGATCAAAGTGAAGCCGTGACATTAAAGAGTGATGATGATGATGGTGATGATGATGATGATGCTGAGGATTCAGGATTGACAGAAAAAGACAAGACTGATAACCTTACAGACCCTGACCAAGGCCCTGATACATCACACTCCATGTTTTCCATCAGTCGCCTATCGATGGTGATTAACGGATTAAAATCACCCTTTGAGCCCAGTGGTGCTGGAGATAAAGAAGAAAACGATGGAGAAAAGACTCCAGATTCAGGTAAGGAGGGGCGGAGTGATGATGATGATGATGATGATGATGAGCTTAGTGTTAGATCGATGGATGTGATTAGTGAACTTTCGACTCCTATGGATAGCGAAGAAGAAGAATCAGTGCAGGAAGTAAACCTAACTGAGGCCCAAATGAACACAGCAGAAAGTGCGTTAGACTGTAAGAAGCAGGATGTGAGGGGCGATGGGGAAAAGCTCTCCGCAGATATTAGTACAACTTCAAATGATTTACATGTGGATACAGAGGAGTTCAGCGATCAGTCTGACTCGGGTTCAACTCGTCTGTCTGCTGACCGCAGCATGAACATGACGTCGGTGCTTAATATCGATGAGACTGAGACCCTAACAGAGGAAGCGGGCTGGACCGAGTTAGCCGGACACGTTTCAGACACGTCAAAAAGCTGTGAAGGTGAAGCAAACACAGATATTCCTGGTGATGAAGAGCCGCAGTCTGAGAGTGAGACCGGGTTAGATTCCAGTCTTCAGGTCAGGACAGGTGATACAGAGAACAACTCTGGGACTGTAGATGAATCTGCTGAAGCTCAGGATGAAGGTGATGCAGCAGAAGTGTTACCTGTGACAGAAGAGGCAGGTGTGAAGGTGTGGAGTAGTGAGGCATCTAATATGGTGTCTGATGATGAGAAACGGGGTGTAGATGTTACTCAGAAGGAGTACGGCAGAGAAAGAGAAGCTGGTGACATTACTGGAATGGAGCATCATGGAAAAAATGAAGGTGTTGACGTTGCTGATGGAGAAAAGGGAAATTTAAACATTACTCAAATGGAGTCTGGTGGAGAAAAGGCAGGTGGAGTTACTAAAGTTGAGTATTTGGGAGGACAAGATGATGGAGATGTTGCTCAGATGGAGTCTGGTGGAGAAAATAAAAGAATAGACATTACTGCCATGGAGTATGGTGAAGGAAAAGATGAAGTAGACATTACTCACATGGAGTCTGGTGCAGCAAAGGAAAGTGGAGTTTCTCAAATGGAGTATTCTGGAGGACAGGAAGGTGGAGATGTTACTCAAATGGAGTCTGGTGGAGAAAAGGAAAACACAAAAGAAGCTCAAATGGAAACTGATGGAGAAAAGGAAACTTTAAACATTACTCAAATGGAGTCCGGTGGAGAAAAGGAAGGTGGAGTTACTAACATGGAGTATTCTGGAGGACAAGATGATGGAGATGTTTCTCAGATGGAGTCTGGTGGGGAAAAAGAAAGTTTAGGCATTTCTCAAGAGGATTATTCTAGACAAAAAAATGTAGCAGACACAACTCAAATGGGGTCTGGTGAAGACAACAAAGGGGGTGAGATTCCTCAAATGGATGCTGGAGGACAAGAAGGTGTAAAAACTGAGACTGAGGGAGAAAAAGAAGGTGTAAACATTACTCGGATGGTGTATGGTGGAGAAAAAGGAGGTGATGTTACTGAAGTAACATCTGATGGAGAAAAAGAGGGGGTCAAGTTTACTCAAGAGGAGTCTGGTGGAGAAAAAGAAGGCCTAGAGCTTCTTCAGAAAGAACAGCTGAGTTTACAGACTGCTCGTGGTTTAGAACACACTCACAGCATCTCTGAGAGCAAACAGAACCTGAAGCCTGACCCTGATGACTCCAGAGAGTCTGAGAAGTGCAAAAGTGCTGCAGTAAAGCAGGCTGAAATCACGCCCAAGAACGTACAAGATAAAAGTCCACCAACAGACGGATATGAGACTGAAAAGGCCCGTACATCTGACGGAAATCTAAATGAGCATGTCGGAGAAAAAAATGGAGCTAAAATCACGGATGTTAAACACCACAAAGCACGTACGTCAGCTCAGACACAGAAATGTACGTATCCCAAATTACAAGCTCATCTCTGTGAGGAGGACATTCAGGATCTTCTGAAGTTCTTTGGTGACGAAACGTTATCGTGGCTGGATTTCATCACTGGACATTCTGAATATATTAACAATGAAGAGCTTGCTGAGCTTCATGACTTTGAACAAACACTGGAACAGCTTCTGGGAAGCAGAAATCGAGAACTCAAGCCATCGCTACAATCCATACAGAGTGTCTTAGCAATGCTAAGAAAGAAGTTTATACCCGTGATAGCAGATGGCAGTGTAGATAAAAGCCCAGGTACTAATGAGATATAATAATATCCTTTAAATAATAGACTTATTTAATTATGATTCTCTTTGTGCATCAATATGAGATCCCTAAAGCCCCCATTAGAAATGCTTGAGGGACCTTTTCTCCACATTGATCTAAATACAGTTATTGAAGTCGAGTAGTACTGGGTCGAGTCTAATAATCTTACAGATGTTTCTGATGAAGAAACTCATATGAGTTGAGGAACATTCTCAAGACCCAATCTTCTGATTGCTCACTGCCTATAGACATTTCAAAATGAGTGGAAAAACCATTCATGATGCCGTTCTAACGCTTTCACATGTCTCTCCCAACAGATCCGAGTCAGATCGAGTGTGTCAGTGAAGTGTGTGCGAGTCCGACTGAGGACACGCCAATCTTGGGCATGGGAAAGGACACCAACATGGACACCAGCATGAACAACATGGGCAACGCTATGGACAACAGCTCCAGTATAACTGACTCGGAGAGCTTAATCAGTAAATCACTCTCTAATGACCAGGAAGTCATCAGTGACGAGAGTCGAATATCAGACACTGGAGACACGCTTGCGTCGCACCAGAAAACTGCTTCTCAGTTGAACCCCAGTATTATCACTGAAGAGTTTCTGGAAACTGAACATTCCCAAAATGGTAAATATTCCATCATTCACCACAGTGCTGCTGATATCTGCATTCTGATTGGTCAGAAGGTGTTGATTAATAATTTGAATAACAGCAGCTGTGACAGGAATACAGCTGCAAATCACAGCTTTATAGTATTGCACTCGTTCTAATACGTTATGGGTTCTACAGTAACGGCTCATTCACAGGGACGTGTACAGCATGTACGGCAGACGCTTCACTGATAACAAAAACAAAAAAAAACGCAAAAAACTGTGTAATCCTTGATCTGGCAAGTTTGTGGTTTCTCACTCTCATGACAAGCGGCATCCTGGTTGGCAACCTGTTCTTTTAAGTGATTTATCATTATTATCTCATTGAAAGATCATTATATTTGTTATTATTAATAATAATAACAATAACAATAATAATAATAAAAAGAAGAACAACAAGAAGATGAAGCAATGATTAAAAAAGTAAGCAATAGAATGCATGAGGATAAGGCAGGAGGCGAAATAAAAAGATGAGGAAATTGCTAGTGGAAAACAAACGCAGGGATTTTTTTTCTTTTTAAATTGTGTAATAAAAGTAATATAAAGCCACAAAATGTGATAAGTAGACAGTCACAGGAATGTTAGTATGATACCAAAGCAGGATTTAAAATGTTCAACAAAGGGCCAAAAAAAATATTTAACTCTAAAACGTTTAACCTTTTGACTTATGACTAGACAAAGGAAAACACAAAGTTTTCTAAAAAATAAAATAAATAAAATCCTAAAATAGGCGTCACACAGGATCGAATCCATCTGTGTGATGAAGTTATTGCCGGACACCGCCTTAGCCCTTTGTGCTGTATATCTGGATCTGTGTTCTTTTCAACAGAAGGAGTTCTGCAGCCTTACACGCTTCTTGTTGCTGAATTCACAAGTGAGGTGTTCACGTATGTGCTGAAGGAGAGTGCACGTGTGAAACACGCCATACATGAGGTAGGCCTAGGACTCAGATCCACCATCCATCCATCTGTCTGTTCCTTTAAGACTACATTCCAGCCTGCAGTGAGGTGGTGTGTGTTTCCTTCTGTACACTTGACATGTCACCAAATGCAGCTCACAGCTGAGGGTGGACTCGCCTCATCCTCATAGTAAGGTTCATGTTAAAGTTCACCTTCACAAGACTTTTCAGATGGACACTGAAGAAGGTCAGAAGGTGAGTAGGAGCAACAGAAAGGAGGAAGATGTCAGTAACCCTCAGCTCTGTGTGTGTGTGTGTGTGTGTGTGTGTGTGTGTGTAGTGTTTACAGTCACTGACAGGACTGACTAAAAGTGAATGGCACAGGTGTTCAAATGACTGACTCAAGCCAACTTTTAATGAGTCAACGTTCATTTGATCAGATTAAAACATTTGTAGTGAGTCGAGTTGTATTTTTAAGACACATTTTGAAACTTTACACTGACATTAAGCCGGAAAAACCAGCGTACTTGCGCATGCGCAGAACGGCTTAGCACGTAGCCACTGTGGCGTTTTATTATTGGTGACGTGTGGAATAAACCATGCGGCTCTTCAGAGGGGTGTCCGGGTCTCCGTGGTGTGGAGGTAATTCACCAAATCCAGGGACGCTGCCAGGTCAAAAACAATTCACCATTTAAAAAGGTCACACAAAACGATTAGAATGAAAAAAATGCACTTTGATTATGATTTGATTTAATGTTAGACTGTAGCACGACCTTTCCCCCCTCCAGCTCGTGCAGTGCAGCGCGCTTCCTCTCTGCGCACTGCGCATGCGCATGCCGCTATGGCGCGACAGCAGATGGACTAAGTCGAGATAAATAAATATATTTGGTTCGTGTCGGTTTGGGTGAAGCAGAAATCTCATCTAAACATGGCAGACGGGTTCAATAATGACTCTGATGCTGTGGAGGTGAATGATACTAAAGGAAGCGCGAGCATTTATTACACTCTTGCGATGGAGAAGATTAGGGATGTAAGTGCTAACTCTGCGTTCATGCCTTTATTATTATTATTATTATTATTATTATTATTATTATTATTCATTTGTAACACTTCTCTTTTACAGTGATGTAAAGCTGTAATTTGTATGTACTGAACAAACAGCAGAATTATAGACACTAATAACTGCTCAGGTTTCAGTTCTGAGGTTTTTTTTTTAAATAAAGTAGTCAGTGAATCCACAAATGGGATGAATTACAGCAATCCACTCATATTGAAGTAGTTTCATTATCTTACACACACACACACACACACACACACACACACAGTGTCTAAGTCTGGGTGAAATCCTAGATTTCTGATGCTGAACCTGTGAAAGGTCATGAAGATGTGACCGTATGGCTGAAACACCTCACACCTCAGCAGCACAAGTGGATTTGGACAGAAATGATTAATTAGTATGAATTATTACTCTACATTATTCATCTTCTGGCGCTTAATCCTGTTCAGGGTC
>JAQMCW010137874.1:0-15086 GCA_030068335.1 Chrysichthys cranchii | reverse complement strand
AACTCCAACAAGACTATCTATGACAGCATAACAAAAAGGGAGAACCAGAAGGTAACACCGACATGAGGGAGCCCTGGGACATAAAGCACACACCCCCCTCACCAACAAACCTGAGTGAACATGTAAGAGTGGGGAGTGACAGCATCCAAACATCCCAATTTACCAAAACACTCTTCATTTATCACTGATTATTTTAGTACTGATGGTTGCATGAACAGTGATCAGTCAAGTGAAGAGATGAGGTTGAGGCTTGCTTTTAAATGTTGGGACTTTTACCTCAGGTGATGAGACAGAGACATAGATGATGCTGATTCACTTTGAAAACATGTAAATCTTTGTGAGAATTAGAAACATAGATTCAGATGCAAATGTTGAGGCAGGGCTCTGTGCACGGCTGACTAAAACTGGACATTTGATGATTGGAAAAATGTCACCTGGTCTTTTTTTCAGTCTTCATCTTTCCAGGTTGGATGAGACTCTGTCCAATGTAGCCTCAGATTCATATTCTTTACTGAGAGGAGAGGGACCAGATGTGGCCTTCTACTGTTCCAGCCCATTAACCACAAAGTTTGGCAGGTTGTGCATTCTGAGATTCTTTTCTGCTATTAGAATAGAATAGAATAGATCTTTATTGTCATTGTTACGGTACAACAAAATTTAAAGTGCTCTCCAGTCAGTGCCTCATTCACCAGTGCATTCACTCAACAACAAGGACATACGTACCCACAGACAATCAAAACACCACGTCAAAATAACAATTCACCCACTTCATCTTAAAACAAAACAAAACAAATATCTACACACACACATACTTATATCATTCATTGCATAGATTTATTTCACTCATTTTTTTTATAGCAACGTTTAAAGTTGCTATTGCAGTTGGATAAAAACTGTGTTTGAGTCTGTTGGTACTTGCAATATCTACTCTGTACCTTCAACCTGAGGGCAACAGTTCAAAGAGCGAGTGTCCAGGGTGTGAAGTGTCTTTTAAGATGTTCTGGGCTTTTTTGAGACAACGGGAGCTGTGTAGTTCTTCCAGTGTGGGGACAGGGCAGCCAACGATCTTCTGTGCGGTGTTGATAACCTTCTGGAGAACTTTCCTCTGAGCTACTGTACAGCTGGTGTACCAAATGCACATGCAGTATGTCAGTATACCTTCGATTGAGGCTTGGTAGAAAGACACTAGCAGTCTTTGTGTGATGTTATACCTCTTTAGTATTCTCAGGAAGTACAGTCTCTGCTGGGCCTTTTTCAGCAGCTCATAAGTGTTCATGCTCCAGGACAGGCTCTCCTCTATGTGAACTCCGCGAAAGCAGAAGTCTGCCACCCTCTGCATGCAGTCCCTGTTGATGATTAATGGTGGAATCTCTGTCTTCTTTCTCCTATAATCTATTATAAGTTCTTTGGTCTTTGAAATGTTAAGGAGAAGGTTGTTGTCCGTACACCATGTCGACAGTCGCTCCACCTCATCCCTGTAGGCAACCTCTTTCTCCCCAAGTCCCACCACTGTAGTATCGTCCGCAAACTTCACTATAATGATGCTGTTATGAACAGGGGTGCAGTCATATGTATATAGGGAGTAGAGCAGGGGACCGAGGAGTTGAGCCGGTGCTCAAGCTGAGGGCCGTAGACGTGTAGTGGCTCACTCTGACTCTCTGTCTGCGCCCTGAGAGGAAGCTGCTGATCCACATACAGATAGAGTGTATTTTTTCTTGTTAGGCATATCAGAGCAATACTCAAGACCGTCCATTTGACTCTGCCAACCACACCATGATCAAAGTCATTGTGATGATGTTATCCCACCAGTCTGGTCTTTAATCTAAATATTAACTGGAGCTCTTGGCCTGTATCTGCATGATATTTTGTATTGTGCTGCTGTCAGATGGTTAATTTTGGTGGATTAAGGTGTTCCTATTAAAGTGGTCAATGGTTATTAAACATTGGTATAAACTATGGAATTGGCAGGACTTGTGAATAGCCTGTTACTCTGTGTATGACCATATAATAGATTTCAGAGACATTGGTAAAGGTTCAGAGGTTTTATTTGTCAAGTACAGGGTACCATACATGCGAAATAGTTAGCACTGTGGTTGTGCAAATATACAATGAGTTTAAATAAAAGAAAAGAAAAAATAAACAAACAAACAAACAAACCTTCTGCAGAGAGGCAGCATTTTTCTAGTGGTATGCTTATATAAACATACCACCCTCTGCAGGGCACTGTATCTTCTATGGGATAGATAGTGAGGTTTCCTGTCAGGATGCTCTCTACAGCTCAGGAATTATATGTCAATTAAATGTGAGCATACAGTGCATTCAGAAAGTATTCAGACCCCTTTCAATTTTTCACCATTGTTATGTTGCAGCCTTATGCTAAAATCCATCAAATAATTTTTTTTCCTCATGAATCTACACTCAGTACCCCATAATGACAGCACAAACACAGGATTATAGAATTCTTTGCAAATTTATTAAAAAAGAAAAAATCACGCAGACGTAAGTATTCAGACCCTTTGCTGTGACACTGACATATGTAACTCAGGTGCCGTCCATTTCTCTTGATCATCTTTGAGATGGTTTTACACCTTGATTGGAGTCCAGCTGTGTTCAATGAAACTGAACATGATTTGGAAAGGCACAGTCTTATTTATAAAAGACCTCACAGCTCACAGTGCATATCAGAGCACAAACAGCCATGAGGTCGAAGGAACTGCCTGAAGAGCTCAGAGACAGGATTGTGGCAAGGCGCAAATCTGGACAAGGCTACAAAGATTTCTGCTGCAGTTAATGTTCCCAAGATCACAGTGGCCTCCATAATCTTGAATGGAAGAAGTTTGGAACAACCAGGACTTGTTGCATCATTCCCAAGAAGACTCATGGCTGTATTAGCTCAAAGAGGTGCTTCTACTAAGTACTGAGCAAAGGGTCTAAACACTTACGTCCATGTGATATTTCAGTTTTCTTTTTTAATAAATTTGCAAAAAAATCTATAATTCTGTGTTTGTGCTGTCATTATGGGGTACTGAGTATAGATTCATGAGGAAAAAAATTAATTTGATTGATTTTAGCATAAGGCTGCAATATTACATATGGTGAAAAATTGAAAGGGTTCTGAATACTTTCAGAATGTGCTGTATATACTTCTGCAATTTATAACTAGAATTTATATACTTCTGTGAAGCTGCTTTGTGATAATGAAATAAAATAAAATTGAGTTGAATTGAATTACAGCAATTTATATGTGACAACCTCCCATCTCCCATTTAAGGGATCAGAAATAATCATAAATTATTTTGTCATTTTTAATACTTGGTTGCAAATCTTGGTGCCACTATTGGGCCTTGAACTCCTCTCTGTTCCTCTGTGATTTTACTGTCCCTTTGCTCTGACCCCAACCTCCTAACAAGCTAGGATATGCAAAGAAATGAATTTCACTGTGCCAAATAAAAGCATTCTTTCTTTCTTGACATGTAAGGCATTTACTATGGCTCTCAATAATGAAATATTCTTATTTGCAGCTCTTTGATAATTGTCCTCTCTCACTGTAAACTTTGCACTTTTTGTCTGTAGCCATAACTAATTCTCATTTAATAAATTAAATTGTAGGTGTAATCAGAGGAACAACAAAGCTGAGAAACGTGAATGGAAAAATGCATTTACAATCCAGCAGTTGTTGGTGTTTCCATAGGCCTCTTGTCAGTCATTCTGTAGACATTCCACAGTGTCATTTCACTCCATCTCTTACATGCTGTGTTTCAAACAACAACAACAAATCTTAATGGCAAGAAACACACTAAATCCACAATTAACACTTAACAGTATGTTTCCATGATAGGGAAATTTTTACTGATGGTAGGGACAAAGCTGAGTGCATAATCAGCAACAATGCTACTGTCTGGACAGATATGTAAGTGCAATCTGTATGAAGCTTTAAATTGTTTCAATCCTAACCATTATTGATACATTTCCATAAGCCAAATTTTGTGCATTTGTAATTATATAACTTGGCATGAGCACTTGAAATGACAGCCCTTGCTAATCTTAACTCTAGTTAGCATGCTTACTCTAGTTGAACCATCATAAGTTTTAGGCCACCGATGTGCTAGCTTTGCTGTTAGAAGGCTCTGTGTAAGTGCTTTTTCTTTGAGTGTTTCTGTAATACTTGTATCAATATTGCAGCCCTGCATCTTAGTTTGAATAAATTCAATAAATTTATAAATATATGAGACCCATTCCTGTCATATTTGTTTTATCCTGCTGCACATTTAAGCGTCAGAGTAGGGAAGAATTTTTGACTTGGCAGAAACGGGAGCGTTCAATTAAATCTTTTACCCAGCTAATTAAACTTGCGCACCAAATTCTTGGGGTTTGCTTTCTATTAAAGATGTATGTTGTAGAATCATTCTTCCTGAAAGAAAGCCCAGTACAGTGAACTCCCACAATATCGCGGTTCACCTGTTGTGGGTTCGGTGCATCGCGGATTTTAAGATTTTGATTCGCGGAATTTTTTGGCTTTCGCGGGACACTGGAATATAAAATATAAAATATAATTTTAAAAAAATGTTAATTCAAACATTAAAAGAACATTTAAATCAAAGTAAAACAGTATGCACCGTATTTCATCAGTGGATGAATACACAGTGGTGGTGTACGCTACTTCCGCTTCAGCTAGTAAACAGGCTGTAAACAGGAAGTGACCTCACCGCCAGTAAGTACGCATGTAGAATTTTATATGTTGTTAAAATTACGTATGTTTAAGAGTGTAGAAAGTGTCTAAGAGCATAGGACGTGTTTGTAAGGGTGTGGAAAAGGTTAATAAGAGAGTGGAAATGGTTTATAAAGCCTTAATATATACATAAATAATAAAATCAGGCGGAAAAGTCAGGTGATCACAAGGGAGCGCTAGGATTGGGTAGGGCAGCTGTAAACAGGAAGCAGGCTCACCGGCAGTAAGTACGCATATAGAATTTTATATGTTGTTAAAATTATGTAGGTTTAAGATTGAAGAAAGTGTTTAAGAGCATAGGAAGTGTTTATAGGAGTGTGGAAAAGTTAATAAGAGAGTGGAAATTGTTTATAAAGTCTTAATATATATATAATAAATAATAAAATAACTGTGGCGGCGCTACTTCGGGGATTTCACCTGTCGCGGGAGGGCCCCAGAACATAACCCTCGCGATAGGCGGGGGTTCACTGTATTACCATGATATATATTTTGTGTAATATATGTAATATTCTGATCACAACTGTACATAAAACATCCTGATAAAAAGTGTACTTATTAAATTAATGCTGTGAAGAATTTAGCCACCATCCGGGACATATTCCTTTAATGCTATATTGCCTACAAGTATCTGAAGTGCACGTAAGTTTGATTCTCATTAAGTGGGTCAAGGTATACTATAGAGGATACATCTGTGCTGTGTGGGTTGATTGCATGTCATGCCTGTTTGTTTTCTAAAGTGGAAAGACCAGGATTGTGGGGGGATTATTTCAGAAAGTAGGTTGATCAAACCTCAAACTTTAAACTGAATTCTGAGTTGACTAAACCTCGACACAATATCCATGAACAACAGCTTAGGTTGTTGATAGTGTAGGGTTAAAAATGCCATCCTCAATGGATCACTGATAAGTGGATTCACGATGAATATGATGAATAATTCAAACTGCCGGAGTTTCTAAAACATCAATAATTCAGATTATTGTAATGAAAGCACGTTAAAAGCACATTAAAATAAATTAGATTAAAAATAACCACTTGGAAGATATTTCTTAATTATGGCTAGATATTAGAACATAATTTTAGGCATAGACTTATTTTTAATTTCACTCTGTTGCCAAAAGGTAGAAGGATGAGGCCTGTAAGAATGATGGGTACATGAAAATTATTTTGCCAGATTGTAGAATTGAGGTGAATGTTGGGTCACAAAACCCCTAAGTAAGTGACAGAGCCTCTGTTTCCCCTGCTCCACATCCCACCCTGTAATGCATATCATGAATATATTTTTCTACCTTTAAAGTGAATGTAGCGACAAACAAATGGAAGTGAAAAATGAATTTAGAAATATTTTAGGGGAAACAGGAAAAGAAAAACTTACAATAACCTGGCTGCACAGATATGCACAACTCTTTACTAATACTGTTAAAGCACTGTAACAGTTCCCAGTATGCGAGATGGTGACTGAAGAGTCGAACAGGCAGATGTGGGGACAATTATCAGCTTTATTACGCTTTTCAGAACACACAGACACACACAGCTTTCCAGGTGAGTGGCATCCCCCTGCACTGCGCACTGCAGGGTATAAAAAGAGACAACATTAATCATCCCCAGGTGTGCTCACTTGCCACTCACCTCCCCTGGTTCCACTCCCTCGCCAGCAGGTGGCGCTCGACCTCATCCCAGATGCCACATACCCCCACCGCCCGACTCAGGCCGGGCAGCTGTCCGGCCTGCAGCCAACTCCCCCCCGTCAGGAGAGAAAGTCTGCTATGACCATCTGCGCCCCCAGCCTGTGGATCACCTCAAACATAAATGGCTGGAGAGCCAGATACCAACGGGTGATCCACGCATTGGCATCTTTCATGTGGTGGAGCCATTGAAGCAGGGCATGGTCCGAACAGAGAGTGAAAGAGCGTCCCAGCAGGTAGTAGCAGAGAGTGAGAACCACCCACTTGATGGCTAGACAATCCTATTCTATAGTGCTATACTTGCTCTTCCGCACTGAGAGCTTGCAGCTGTACAGCACCGGGCAGTCCTCCCCTTCCACCACCTGAGGCAAAACAGTTCCCAGCCCCCTGCCCGATGTGCCTGTCTGCAAAACAAAAGGGAAAGAGAAGTCAGAGGAGTGTTAAAGTGGCCTGCCACAGGGTGCAGGCTTTACCTGGGTAAAAGCCTATTAACACTGCTCCGTCCACTGGACCGGATCTGGTGCCCCCTTTTTAGTGAGGTCAGTCTGCGGGCTGGTGATGTCCGAATATTTAGGCACAAACCTTCGATAATACCCAGCCAGCCCCAGGAACTGCCGCACCCCCTGTTTGGTCTTGGGCCTCGGGCAGGCTGGAATCGCTGCAGTTTTCTCAATTTGGGGATGCACCTGCCCGTGACCCAGGTGGAAGCCCAGATACCGTACTTCCGCCAGCCCAATTGTACACTTCCGTGGCTTAGCTGTGAGCCCCGCCCACCTCAGCGAGTGTGCGTGACATGAAGGATGTGCAGGAGATGATTTTAAAGAGTGCCTCAGTGACACTATGTGCAGAAATACTGCGCAGGGGCACTGCTGTGGGGTATCATGTTGCATAGTCCACTAGGACTAAGATAAAGTGATAGCTGCATGCAGACCGATCTAATGGCCCGTCGAGATCCATCCCAATTCTTTCAAAGGGGGTCTTTATTAAAGGAAGTGGCTGCAAGGGAGCCTTTGGGGTGGCTACCAGACTTGCCAGCTGGCATTCAAGGCACGCCACGCACCACCAGCGGGCTTCGCCGCGAATGACTGGCCAATAGAAACGGGCCATGAGACGGGCTAACGCTTTATTTTGTCCAAGATGACTGGTCATCGGGTTATAATGAGCTGCCTGAAAGATGAGTTTGCTGCAGCTCTTCGGAACTAATAACTGGGTGACCTGTTCCCCGGTTTGAGTGTCCTGCATTACTTGGTAAAGTTGCTCTTTAATAATCGCGAAGTACGGAGGGGAAAGGACGACATTCTGCTGGAGATTTTGACCATCAATTACTCTCACTTGGTCAAAGGCGTGTTTCAGAGTCTCATCTCATTTCTGCTCCAGCGGGAAATCCCAGAGAGGGAGGTGGGTAGATGACTCCTCCCCCTCTGTGTCAGTCCCCTTCCATGAGGCCAGGACAGGGGGTATTTGGGCAGAGGGGACAGACAAGGGAAAAGAAAAAGGGGAAACATATGGTTGAGAGGGCTTGTCCGCCTGTCTTTGGTACCGCCGCCAAAGGGTCCTCCGCCAGCTCAATGGCCCAATCCAGCGACGCCGTGCAGTGACACTGGACCCACTCCGCCATCTCCTGCAGGAGCCTCCAGACAAACTGTTCTAGTGTGACCACGTCGATGACTCCCTCAGTGTCGCACTCCTTCGCCACCAGCCACTGTCGACAGGCATCCAGGAGACGATGGGTGAAAGCAAACGGCCTGTCCACCTCCTCCAGATGCAGTGCGCAGAAGTGCTGATGCTGCTGCTCTGGGGTGCGGCCAACCCGTTCCAGAATGGCCTGCCTTAGCTGGTCGTAGTTCATCCGGTTGGTGGCGGGCAGCTGCTGGGCTGCGATCTGAGCCTCACCGAACAGGAGCGGAAGCAAGTGGGTCGCTTGTTGCTCCTCCAATCACCCCCACGCCTCCTGTGTGTGCTTGAAGAGAGCCAAGAAGGCCTCCGGGTCATCATACGTCCCCATCTTGGTCATGGTGGCATGGGGAATGCCCACAGCTGCCCCCGCAGAGGAAGCTGCTGATGCAAACAGGCTCCAGAATGCTGCCCAATCTTCCTGCTGGCCTTACTGCAGGAGCTGGAAGCGGTGCTCCTACTCCTTTCAGAGGGAGTGCAGCTCTTGGTGCTGGGATTGGTGAGAGGCAGTGAGGGCTTGTATAAGCTCTTGGAATGGGGAGGACTCCATGGGTGCGGTTCTCTCCAGTCTCCCGGGCTTCGGCACCAGTGTAACAGTTCCTGGTATGCGAGCTTGTGACTGAAGAGTCGGACATGTGTGGCATCCCCCTGCACTGCTCACGGCAGGGAATAAAAAGAGACAACATTAATCATCCCCAAGTGTGCTCACTTGCCACTCACCTCCCTCGGTTCCACTCCCCTGCTAGCAGGCGATGCTCAATTACGTCCCCGCTGCTGCAAGCACCTTCTGCTTGTAATACAGCATTCAGTGTTTGGTAAAGTCCACATATTTAGCACAGTTTAGTCCTTTATTGCACACTAACCGAAATACTTGGAAACCCTAGAGTGTTATTGGAGGATATTAAAAGACTATATTACAAGAATTTTTTTGTCATTTTTATGTTTAAAATCAAGGTCTGTAGATTTACCATATATGGCCATTGAAGAGTAAACTTTTTCCAAGAAAGGGTATACGAGGGAGAATCAAAAAGTAAAGGCAAAATACATTTAACGGCTCTAATAGAAGTAACTGTGAAATTTAAACATATCACTTTCCACATAGTCCTCATGCAAGACAACACATTTATGGTATCATTCAACTAGCTTCTGTATTCCTGCAGAGAAGAAGTTTTTCCTGAAGGCAGGTGTGCATCACTTCCTTTACATCATCTTCAGAGGTGATTCTGTGACCACACAGTATGGGCTAATCGGTTAATGTAATATAGCAACCAACATAATTCAAGTAAAAAAAAAACATTTTAGGGGAAAAAGAAAAATAACAATCTACAAAAATCACAAACTCAAGTGTGCATACCCTTATATAACTGTTGACTGTGACTGTTTGTCTGGCTGGTACTTGAAGTCCCACAGGACCTTAGCCTTGTTGTTCTCCACCATTTTCAGTGGTATCTCACATCAGAACTTGGGAGCTTCTAGTCCATACTTGTGACAGATTTTTCTGTGCACATCCCTGCCACTTGATTATGCCTTTCAGTGTATGCCTTTTAGTGTATGCTTACATCTTACACCCAGCTACTTTAGCTGGAAAATCTCAGGGCCATCTTTACACAGCCTGCACCTTGGGGTCTGTCCACTATGGTAGACCCCTGCTTCTACAGATCTGGTGCTTTGGGAATGTTTTGTACTGCCTTGATCAGACCTGCTTTTTCTAGCCTCTGGTAGGATTTCTTGATGTTGGCTACTTCATCTATCTATGAGTGGTATATTCCATGATGGTTTCTCTTCCTCCTCACCATCCTCTGACTTCTGCAGGCCAAGACACTCTTTCTTCAGTTCATTTTAGGGGGACATCTTCTTGATGTATTCACGGATGTTCTTTATTTCATTCTCGATAGTGGCTCTGACACTCACTAATCCTCGCCCCCTTCTATCCATTGTTTGTAGAGTCTCAGGAAGCTGGATTTCAGGTGGAATCTTCCATGCATCATGGGGAGTTTCTGAGTATTGACATCAATGGCATCTATTTCCTCCTGTAGTCAGCTCACTATTCTAGCTGGATAGCTAAGGGTTGGGAAGGCAGACCTGTTAATGCCTGGGATCTTATTCTTACGACTGAGCTGCCTTCTCACCCCATGGAGATATTTAACTGAAAGCTATAATGGACAACAGTAGACACCCTCTCCACAGCCTCCTGGTTGGGCAGAGGAGCAGCAGTGGCAGGTAGCTCCTCTCATCTCCCCTCTCCGAATGGCATCCCGATGTCCCTGCTGTAGATCCTGGTGAGGTGGATCAGTGAGTCAATATCTTGCTCACTCGTTACATAAAGCTTGATGTCTCCCATGCACTGGAGAAGTCTTACTCTACTTCTGAATTTGTATCCATATCCAATCTTTGTGATGATGTGGCTGAGGGGGTTCAGGCCTATGCAGAACAGCAGCGAGGACAGCATATTATGCTGCACTTTATGGTGACTTATACAGTGGCCTTGGAATTGGCTTCCAGTTTTGTCTTCCCCTGCCGCACTGAGTTTTTGTTCAAGCTTATCAGTGCTTTGTTAGCCTTGTATTGTGACAAGCATTCCAGTATCCATGTGTGATGTATTAAATCATAGGCCTTCTTGTAGTCAATCCAGGCTGTGCTCAGGTTGGTCTGTGTAGTCTTAGATCTTGGGTGATCGACTACTCACCATTAGCTGGTGCTTTGACCCTCTGGTATTGGTTCCAATCCCTTTCGGAGCTTTGCTCATGTTCATGTGCCTACCTAAGCATATCTGCTGTGATCCCTGAGAGGAGCTTCCATGTTAAGGAGAGACAGGTTATTGACCTGTAGTTGGATGGCAGTGTGCCCTTCTGGGGATCCTTCATGATCAGGATTGTCCTGCCCTGTGTTAGCCAGTCTAATTGAGTGCCTGTTATCAGCACACTCCTTTCAGTTGCCAGACAGTCATAGAGTGTTGTTAGCTTCTTCACCCAGTAGGTGTGTATCATGTCAAGTCTAGGTGCTGTCCTGTTCTTCATGCATGAGACTCGCTGTTGGATATCTGTCTTGGTAATGGTGACTGGTCCTTGTTCAAGGACACTGCTGTGGTCTGCTTTCAGGTCTTTCATCCACTTGGCATTGGTGCTGTGTGATGCCTCTTTCTGTCATATGTCCTTCCAGTATTTCTCAGTCTCAGCTCGGGGTGGATCTAATTGTTCCTGCTGTTATTCCCTTGCAGTTTTGAATAAACTGTAGATGGTTCCTTGGGGAACAGGCTATTTATTCCTTTGGTCTCTGGTTCCCTGATATCTCTCCGGTCTTTTGACTCCAGAGCTTTGAGTCTTTGTTTAACAGTCTTCAGTGTCTCACATATAGACATACTGTTGTACTTCATTACCCAGGACCTGTTACTCATGATGCCATTCTGCACTTCTGTGAGCTGGCTGATGTCTCTTTGGGCTTCCCTGATCTTGCCTTCCAATCTTCTTCTCCAAGGGAGGCACTCATTCACATTCTTGGTCTTGATCTTGTACCCATGCATCTCCAGGATTACTGTTGCAGTGGCATATACACATTGGTTTGGTTGTAATGGGGTGTAATGGGGTGGTGGTGGTGGTGCAAATATTGAGCAGTGCAATCTCAACTTCTGCAAGCATCTTTTCCGAAAGAACTTTTGGCAGTTAGCCATGGGAGTCACACCCAAGATTTTAGCCATTTTTGGCTGACTTGCATTTACCACTATGCCCATTAACCTAGCTGCTTAACCAGTATGATCCTTGCAGGCAGAAAACACAGACAAGGTTATGAAGTAGTTGAAAATTGAAAATTGTCCCGGTCATTTTGGTAGGAAAATCCTGTTTTGTTCAAATTTTGGTCAAAACAGTATTATCCATAATTTTTGGCTGGTTTCTAGAATTCCGCCACAGTGATCTTCCCAGATTGCCAAACATATTTGGCTGCAGTTACATTTGCTTAAGGTGCTGCCAACCAGTTATTAAATTTAAAGGGTAAAGTTAATTGTATTTACTCAGATTCCCTTTGTCTTATATTTTGTGATAAGAAATAGGGGAAACCCAGATGAGGGGGCAAACCTTTTTTCCAAGCAATGTAAATTACATTTAATTTGTTAAATTCAATGCCTAATGCCCTTACATTTTGTTTATTCATTTATTTATTTATTTTTTATCTGTGGATTTAGCTGTTCTTTAAAGAAGAAGAAATCTGGCAGAAAGCTAGTGCATTGCATACCTTTGTGTGCTCCAGCATACAGTTCCTTTGCATATGGTCAGTTCATCCAGTAAACGTTATTAAAAAGATTCCATAAGCAGAACATGTAGTCTAATGTCTTACAGTTATGGTACATTTGAGGTGTCATAAGGTGAAGGCAAACAGTTGTAAGTGTTGTTTTTAAAAAAAAAAAAAAACCAAACTCATGGTGAAACACAGGCAGTGCTTGCAATGTGAAGCTGGCGTCATTTTCAAATGAGCTGACCTCATTTTCCAGAATGGTAAACTAAGGGTTTCTTGAAGTTAACAAATAACTCAATCTGCTTTTTGGAATACACGCCATGACATATAATGATTTGCAATATTTTGCCAAATTAAATGTGGTTAGAGTATACCTTTAATAAAAGACTTATGGTCTAAGTCCTAATTGACCAAACACCTAACTGGAATGTAATTAGTATGCATAGTAAAGCTTTAAAGGTTCACTGTGTGCACTTTTCTCAGAAAAAGATACATACTAAAGGCCCAAAAGGTATATACTTGAGTGCAGCACTCCAGGAACAAGAAGAGGTACTTTTTATAAGTTGGCTGTCCTGTCTTAGAGTTGTGTGTGGGAAGTTTTTTTCTTTCTATCCCAATTCTGCCCACTTCCACAGTTATTATAATCTGTAGCTTGCCAAAATATTTTCTGCCAAACTTAGTTGGGTCTGTCTGTCAAACTATTAATACATCTGTCATTTAAACCACTATGACCCTCATCATGATATAGCAGAAACCGATGAAGTATGAATGGAAGCAGTAAATGCGTCATTCAGTTCCTCATGAGCACCATATACCTTCTCACGTTAATGAACATGGGCTTTCTTTGTCCCATAAGCTTTATTCAGAAAGTAAAAATAGCTCTTGTGGCTCTTGTGCTGTGTCCCATGGGTCCTGCAGGATCCCTCTCCCAATGCACCCCTCCCCGCCCTGTCTCTGTTGTTCTTTTGCTACATGTTCTGGTTACAAGTGTTTGATTAGCATGATTGAATGAATGTTGAAAAATTGAATGCGTGCAACCAATTCAAGTATAAATGTAACTTTAAATAGTGCTTATTTTGTTAATGCAAAAGTAAAAAATAAAACAGATCCTTATTTATTACTCTAATTTAACCATACACAGATCCAGCCCCAACGTGAATGTCAGGACTATGTTCAAATTTGAAACATTTGTTAACACATTATAGAGATGCTATGTATATGTGTATCTGACATACTTTTTTATTAGCACTGTATTGCGCTACTGTTAGCTTTATTGTCTAACAATCTACATGCCATCTTCTCATTCATATATATTATATGAATATAATATATATTATATTATATAATAATATATATTAATATAATATAATAATATATATTATATAATATGTATATATATATAATATATATTATATATAATATATATATATATATATATAAAGTCTCTTGAACTTTCCTACTTTATTGACATAACATTTGAACTTAAGTCGCCCAGTGAAGGTAGGATTCTGAAGAATAAAGTTGGCACAAAGCAGAAGGTGTTTTACATATGTCTTCTTGCTACATAACAGAAGCAGTAAAGGCATGTCATCAGGAATTCTTTGATTGGTTTCATTCCTAATTACTGACTTTTACACTTCTTTTACACACTTTTACACATCTGTGGTAAAAGTGGCTTCAAATGCATTCTTCTTAGGCATGAGAAGACCGTTCTTTTTAGTCTTTATTTAAACTGTAAAACAGATTGATGATATATTTAAGGCATTTATAGAATACAGAATTATTTATTATTTCAGGCGTAAAAAATACAAACTCCTATGGGTCACGTGTTACAAATTTTAAACATCATCTGAATATTCAGTCAATGCCTTTTCACAGTACTAGCCAAAACCCAGAAATAATAAATAAAAAGCCTAATGTAATAAATTATATTTAAAAATAATAAGTTAATTTAGAAACAATAAATATTAACATCACAATAAAACCTTGTCTAGATACAGGATCAGACAGGTAAATAGCTGCATCTCATCTGCCCTACACATACAGTCAACACTAAGACATTGGATTAAGTTACTGGACCCAGTAAAAATTCACCATGAGCTCCTCAAGACCTATCAGATTCCCCCACAGTTTGACTCATCATTCAGTGGTAGGTGAAGTCATTCTCATGGTGCCATCTGATTGCCAGGTGTGCAAAGTGAACAGGAGCCCCTAGGTGTAACGTTACCACCTGGTTGCATGAGACATTCATATGAAAGCCAGCAAGGATGATGCGATCGGATTATTTTTCCATTTCAAACAAACAAGTCTCGAGGAAATGTATAAATGTTTGTCATGCCTCTGTCCCTGACCGTCACCTTCTCTCACCACTTTAGTCATGCAAATTGTTATAAATGAGGTCATATTGCTATTTTAGATATTTAGAGATATAAACCTCTACTAGAGCTGGACGATATGATAATTTAATATCGTTACTGGGATAAATTATGTTTATTACAATATACTTCTCTAAGATATCTTGGATATGACAATATCTCTTTTAAAAATATTTCTTAACGTTTTTAATACACTACCGTTCAAAAGTTTGGGGTCACTTGAAAATGTCCTTATTTTTGAAAGAAAAACACAGTTTGTTTCAATGAAGATAACGTTAAACGAATCAGAAATAGTTGTTAAATGTTATAATAATTTTTAATGTGGTAAATGACTATTCTAGCTGCAAATGTGTGGTGTTTTGGTGCAGTATCTACATAGGTGTATAGAGGCCCATTTCC
>JAQMCW010137829.1:0-15094 GCA_030068335.1 Chrysichthys cranchii | reverse complement strand
CTGTGGTTCTGCGCTAAAACAGCGAGGATTTCTTTATCACTAAACCCGATTCTGAAGTACAATTTGACCAAATCATCTACACGAGGCATAAAAACATTTTTTTTGCCATGTTGAGATTAAAGTCGACATTAGACTCGAAATGTCGACTTTAATCTCGTCATGGCAAAAAAACATTTCTTCATGTGTGGCCGTAATACTCCATCGTACAGAAAGGTGCAAAAAACAACAGTAACAAAAAAACCCCACATCCTGTGAAAAGCAGTTCTGTGGTCAGAATCACCTTACTGATGAGAAAGGGAGAGAATATTTGGCCAGACTGACTCAGGCTGACAGGAATGGCTATGCTAACTCAAATGGCTACTCAATACAATTGCGATGAGCAGAAAAGCATTTCAGAATGGACAAATCATTGAACCTTGTGGCAGATGAGCTACAGCAACACAAGACGACATTATGGTCCACTTCTCTCAGATAAGAACAGAAATCTGATGCTAACGTGGGCACTGACTCGCCCAAACTGAACACCTGAAAGACCTTGTTCTGTTAGAAAGAAACTGGAAAATGCAAAGAGGACCTTCCCATGGTGGAAAATCTCCTAACTGTTACAAAGGAGTGGAGACTTCCATAAAAGTTAAACGTCTCCTCACAGAAAATGTTACTATATCAACAATTATCCTTTTTTTTTCTTGGTTAAATCGCATTGGTTTGTGAGCTCCTGCCATGTAATTTATCCAATTAGCTGTTAACCCTTTATAGGGCACTCATTGAAATGCCTGGAAATTTCTTTGTAGGTCTTTGAGGATGTTAAGACTATATATTATATTACAGATTTTTATTATAATTTTTTTTATTTTCATTTTTATGTTGCAAATCAAGATCAGTAGAGTTACCGTATATGGCCAGCGTAGGGTACAAATTCTTCCAAAAAGTGTACGTATATTTAAAAAAATACAAGGAAGACACACATAAACTTAAAGGAGCATTTGTTTAGGATGGGAGAGATCCATGTTGTGTTTTTTTTTTTTTTTGTTTGTTTGTTTTTTCCCACCTGCATGGTGAAGCATGATGTCCATTGATGTGTGGTTCTTTGCCTGATAAAGGGTTAATATAGAAGCAACATATTAGAATGAACACAATGATATAAATAGTCAGAGCTGCGGTTATTTAAACAATATTGCACGAGCCGCACCGATATTCAGTATAACCTCACAAATATGACTGCAATATTGCATTTATACAACTTGTGGTTAAAATAATTGAGAGAATATCAGACATTTCAGACACCAATAAGGCCAAATAATACATTTATTTTAGCAAATGGAAATAGATCCAGAGGAAACCAACTTGGATTAACAGGTTAGCTAGCTAGCTCACATTGATTTGTACAGTGGACCCTCGGCTTGTGAACGCATCGGATGGCGAACAAATCGACATGACATAAATCCTTGACTGGCGTACAAGAAGCTGACCCACACTTTGTGGCACAAACTTTAAGTTCCGGTCCAACACTTGTGGTGTGAACATATTCAACGCATTTTTTCATTGTTTCTCTGCATTTTTGCTCTATAAGCCTTCGTTATGGGTCTCAAGAAAGTGGAAATGGTAGTGAGAGTAAGAAGCCTAAGTGTTGAAATAAGGAAAAAAAATAATCGCAAAACATGAGAGCCGCTGTCCACCTACGCCAGCAACTACGCATCCACCGCAAAGGTAATGTGTGCATTATAATCATCTGTCTTTTTCTTTCTTCCTTTTTTTTTTTAGGTTTATTTTTCCATAATTAAGGTGATTTTACTTTTATTCTATGTTTTATTGCCACACACAAACCCATAATACACTTTAAAAAAGCATGTTTTGGGGGCTGAAACACATTAATTGTATTTACATGAATTTCAGTGGGAAAAATTAATTCAGGTCACAAACAAATCAGGTCAAGAACAGAGTCTCGGAACGAATTAAGTTCGTGAGTCGAGGTACCACTGTACTTTTGAGTTAAAGGTGCTTCCTTTTATCTTCACCTGATAAGTCCGAAGTTATATTCCTGAAGTGTATTGTGAGCCACTTCCTCTGATTATATCACCAACATCACGACAGTAACATTTTTAGTGTAAAGGTCTATTGCTAGAATTGGATTTTTATGACGTGCCCACAGACGAGCTGAGTGATGCACAAAGTGAAACTTCTCAGTGCGGTTGTACTAAATATAGTGAACCCCCACCTATTGCGGGGGCTACGTTTTTTATATATATATATATATATATATATATAAAAAGGCTTTATAAACCATTTCCACTCTCTTATTAACCTTTCCCACACTCTTAAACATACATCATCTTAACAACATATAAACTTCTACATGTGTACTTACTGCTGGTGAGGTCACTTCCTGTTTACAGCCGGTTTACTAGCTGAAGCGGAAGTGGTGTATTCATCAGCTGATGAAATACAGTGCATACTGTTTTATTTCAATTGAAATGTTCTTTTAATGTTTGAATTAACATTTTTTTAAAATAATATTTTATATTCCAGAGTCCCGCGAAAGCCAAAAAGTTCCATGAATCAAAATTTGAAAATTCGCGATGCACTGAACCCGCGATAGGTGAACCGCGGTATTGCGGAGGTTCACTGTATAATGTTCTTGAAGCGTCCAATCAAATTAGTGGATCTGAAGTAACTGTTGTATAAAGAAGATAAACTCAACAGTGATGTAGAGATAATAATGCTAATACCATGAAATAAAACCAGACTGCTTTTTTCCCCCCGATTATTTTTTTATTTTTTATTTTTATTTTATTTTTTTTTTTTTTAATCCAGGCTATCGGACTACATTAAACTTGTTTTCCCACCCACACACACACACTTAGCAGAACTCGACTTTTCTGCTGTATAGCATAAGGTCACAGAGGCCTGCCCACCTCGAGATGTTATCCTCCTGTTACATAAAGCTCTGATCGAGCTGACTCTGACAACTACACAGTCTTGCTGTTCGAACACCTCCTCACACTCTGGCCTGGAAGTGCAGCAACACCCAGGAGCGTTGGTGAGACTGCAAGAGCCAATTAATTAGTAATGAGAGACGAGTGTGCGCGCGTGTGTGCGCGTCTGGGAGTGGGCGGCTAGAGTTGCACAGGTCATTACTTAGTCATTGGGAAGTGGGTAGACTGTCTCATTATGAGAAAATCAGTGTTTATGTAACTATAACAATATTAAATTTATTCAAAAGCACAATAGCCCTTCACCTAGTAAATGGCTTCAGACATTTATCACAAACGTTTTGACGTAGCTTTTAATTGCGCTTGTGCTTCGGAGCTGTGCAATTACCACACCTGTGAACAGCTGTGTTTGTCTTTTTAAAAGGCGCATCGAAAAAGTTTTAGAAGTCTTTAAATGAGCATGAAAATGGTTCCAGCAACTAGACACTGTCCTGGGGCCATTGTGTGGATTTTTAATTATTACTTTAACACTGAGGTTTTCAACCCGTATCCTGCACATTCGAGGATTTTCCGTGCTCCAACACTCCTCCTCCAACTCAGGACGGACTATGAATTAGCTGATTAGATGAATCAGGTGTGTGTAGAGCAGGGAAAATGCTGAAATATGCAGGACAAGTGGTCTCCAGGACGAGGATTTGGGAACTGTGCCGTAATCGTCATTATCTCTGCCTTGTCATGCCATACGGCACATAGGGTGTCAAGCGGGGCTCGGTTGACATTTCAGTAGTGAAGCGCATTCTACAGGGTGAGGTCGCCAGCCCCACGCCCAACCTTCCCCTAACTCGGGACTCGGGTTCATGCACACACACACGCGCGCAGACAATTTAGGGTAGCCAATCCACCTAATGAGCATGTCTTTGGACTGTGGGAGGAAACCAGAGTACCCAGAGGAAACCCGCACGGACACGGGGAGAATATGCACAGCCACACAGAAAGGCACCCGTGCCGAATCCAGGACCTTTTCACTGTGTGGTGACAGTGCTAACCACTTAGCCACCGTGCTGCCCACTGTGCCGTAGTATTCAGTGAAAATTATTGGTCATAACTACCAATATGTATATAAATATCCATATTTATGTATGCGAAATCCGGTTTAAAAGACACAGGTCGCCTTTTTTAAACTTTCGTACCGGACATTCTGGCTAATGGATTATGTATTCAGACCAGCGGATTGTGTCCATTGCATCCGATAGCCGTTAATGCGTTGTCCATAGATGAGAGGATCAACTGTAAACTGTTTCATTATGAGAAAATGAGTGTTTGTTACTACGTTACATTTAGTTTATAATCTTGCCAAGGCTTTCCTTCTGCAACAGTTGTGTTGGATAAGCAGTCAGTTTAACTGAGAGCTCTGCACAAGAATGTTGGTATTATGCACAAATGGCAAATAGAAATCTCCGTCTCTACCTCTCTAAAGCCTTGCTAGATAAGCTTGGTGTGATTTCTTCCTACAATGAAGGTCATGCTTTGATAACGTTGTTGAAAAGGTACATTTCAGTTTGTAATCAGATTCCTGTTGTCAGAATGTTTACAGTGCTCCTGTGTTGCACTCGGAATAAAAACTGGAAGTCCCGTTTTCTCCTCTTTGCACTTTGGCGAGTACCCAGATTTTAAAACGCTGGAAATTTACTTCTGATCGAATTGCATGCAGAAGAGAAACGCATGAAAATCCGTAGTTTTCAGCAGAAGATGAGACTGTTCCACCATGTGAAGTGTTTTCCCAGTTCTGACATGTTGTTATTTATTTCAGGATTTCCAGCTGTACCAAATCTAATGTCAATTGAGTCTTTTTTTTTTTTTTTTTTTTGCCTAAAAGCGAGGAGTCGTGATTAGGGGGTCATTCAGCAGCATAGGGTTTCCAGGCACACCGACTGCTAGCAAATAAATTAAAAATTAGCAAGTGACACAGCACTGAATATTGAGGAGGGTAATTCTGTAGCAAGTTTTTTTTTTTTTTTTTTTTTTTTTTTTTTAAAATAGTCAGGAAAATTACTGCACCTGCTCAAGGGTACTGCATACTAATGCTGTTTTAGACTTGTGAAACAAATTATGCTGTCTCCTTCTGCCCTCTGTTAAAATCCATGCCTAAACCAGTACAGGCCTCAGTAATATCTATATAATTTATTATTATGTAATTTATGTATTTTAACACTGAATGCTTATGAGGCTTACTGGTGTAACTTGCACAGGAACAAAGAGTTATTTTTGTTATTTCAGCAGTATTACCACTTGTTTTGAATATGTAGTGGAGATGAATATATGATTCACGGATGTTCTTAAGCGAGCCAGAGGCAAATACGAATAAGACGTGCACTATGAGGCTCGAGGAATGCATCAAGATGGAGTTCCTCCAAGCTACTACTTTAACATTTTGGGAACTAAGACCAACTAAATTTGTTAAAGCAATGATAAAATGATAATTACCCAAGCAGGAATTGAAAATAGTCCTGCACACATCTCTGTTAAAAAAAAAAAAAAACCCAACTCTTCCTTTTTAAGCCACACCCGCTCCAGGTTTAAGTCCGAATACAGATGTGGATATAAATAATGGATACAGATGGTGGCATTGCATTACGCTGCTTATATGTAGTAAATAACCAGGCAGACAGAGAAGTGAGGTGAAAAAAGAGCTGCTAGCTTTTTACTCTTTGTTCACGATATCCCAAAATTCATTGCATCCCTGGAATTGTATTATAAAAGAAGCGTCTATGTATTTCGCATTCTCTTAAATGAAATGTCTCTCATTTCCTTCTTTAATATTGCTCCACTTACATCGATTCATACAATGCCTAGTAATTAGTGTCACCAGGATACTGACTAAAGTGCAACATGAATAGATTTTCTTCCTTTCCTTTTTTTTCTTTTTTTTTTTTTAAATAACTGCAGAGTACTTTGAAGTTCATAAGCTGAAAAATACACAGTGATGCAAAATGTCTGGTTGAAAAGGCTTCATTCAGTAATATGGAGAGTATTGCGAGTGCCACTGGTAGCTCTTTAACTCTCGTTTTAAGAGATCTCCAAGTAAGTCAAATCACTCTATCAACCAAACTTCCTGGTTGCAAAACTGCAGCAGGAGGTTAGTTTCTAAGCCAGGATTTGTTTTTAAAAGTATTATGTTGTGTGGTTGGGTGTCCGAATCAGAAAAGTCTTCATAAACACAATCATTTTTACTGTGAATTATTAATTCTGTTACCTTACCATGCCAGCATAAGATGGTTTAAGAGGGATGATTGGACCGAGAAGCTCCATCTTTGCAGACACCTCAGAGAATCAGCAACCTATCGTATTAGTATGGTGGCTTGTTAACTAATAATTTAAAATGCTTAACTTGCGCATTACCTGCACGACCTAATTTTATACTATGTTAACAAACCAACATGGTTCTCCAAAAATCTGCATGAAGATTCCAGCTTGCTAACACTAGATAGCTAGGTCACTTTTTACTGAGGAGTTGTGCCCGTAAAGATGTGTTTAGCTAGCTAGATTTGTTCAGGTAACAAATAAGTTTGGCTTATTACCCTCAGCTTATAGTGCTACTGAGAAAGTGCCCAATATTGTAATCATGAAACATTATGTCTTGAAGGCGCACGAGGCATGTAACGATTCACCCGATTCATGATTCGACCAGGTTCAAAGTTTGATTTTTCCATGACATAAAAAAAAGATTTAGATTTAGTTTTTTCAAATTAAAATTAAATTTTTAGTAAAAATAAAAAAGTTATTTTCATATTCATCAACTTAAATATTCCTTTTGTTAAATAAAAAAATCCATACCAACAATTTCAACAATAATTATTTACAGCCATTTGTAACGGTTTGCATAAGATATAATAGCATATTTATTAAAACATTCCTTCTGTTAAAAATATGTTACACATTTCCTTAAAAATTAAAAAAGCTTGCACCTAAAACAGCTTCCTCCATTTGCGTCTGTTTTCTTTAGCTTTCAGCAGTCTGTAAAAAGAGAGCTCTGATTTCTTGCTGAATCGGTTTGTATCTGAGCACAAAGGCGCTTTCCCAATTTAGATCTGGCTTTTTGTGCATGCTTTTGTGTTACTTTTGCCTGCAATGGCATCACCTGTATTCCCTCTATTGTATGTTATTGTGCCCTCTGCTGTCTAAATAATTAAATTACAGCTAGGAAAAAACCTATGAGATGAATCGCGGTTCATTTTTGTTTCCATCGTTTTGACAGGTCTTAAATTCGTATTGTGATTTTTCATTACATGCACAATTTGTTACATGCCTAAAGTGCACACAAACAAAGAGACTTGGATGCCTTAAGATTCTCTTTAGTGTAAGCACTTAGTTTCTATGAGATGTTGGTGTCTGTCGGTGGGGGTATGTGTAGTTGTTGCAGGCTACACTGGCATGTTTTAGCCAGCCTGATTTAGCCACTGACTGAGTCGCAAGAATTTGTTCGTATTACACTGTTTAAAAGTATTGGTTTAGATGAATAGCACTCCAGTTCCTAAATAAAATTCCTGTTGAATTCTTCGGGCAGATTATAACTAAGTAACATCAGTTTTCTAGGCTACTGTGGTCTTTTTGCAACCATGATACTTTTTGTTGTTTTCTTTTCTTTAAAATATCCAAGGGGATTAGTAATTTGAAATGCTCCGTCACATTGTAATTAAATATGCCATGTGGAAACAGCACATCAACTGGTTTGTTGTTGATTGTGAATGCACAATAGTCTTTAAGTCACCCGTGAGCTCCTCAACTCCAACCTTGGGATTTTAAAGTAGGTCTTTAAGTGAATCGCCATAATGCCTGGAGCGTTTCGCATAAATCTTCAACAGAGTCTTACAGAAGAGTGGTCTCTGCTTTTAGGAACAAGTGGGATTGAGGCCGTCCAGTGTCAAAAAAACATTAGATTTTTTCCGTTAGTGTATGCAATCGTGTAGCTTGTCGGCTATGAACGTGAGCACCCATTACATTACTTTTCTGGTGAAAAACAATCTAGAAAATTCCCTTAGTTTCCTGTGTGTGTGTGTGTGTGTGTGTGTGTGTGTGCGTGTGTGTGCGTGTGTGTGCGTGTGTGTGCGTGTGTGTGCGTGTGTGTGCGTGTGTGTGTGTTCAAGAAACAGATGTAAGATGGGAGAGAAACACAAGCGCTTGGCCATCATTATCCATTTAAAACCATCTAAAATCAGCCATCACAGATGCGTTGAATTATTTATGATCTTCATTTCATCACTAAATCGATTCAGTTCTGATTTATGAAGCTGTAAGGAAAATGTAACATGATAATTATAGGTTAACTAATGGACAAAGTCTGGAAAGATGTGAGTAAATGTGTCTAAATGTCTTAATGGCGCATTGTGTGTGTAGTGAACCAGCAGGCAGATGTTGTTTAGTGTGTGTATGTTGTGTGTATTGTGCAGCAGAGGGAGATTTAGGCATCTTCAGCTCGGAGTGTGTGTAATTAGTCCTCCTCAAACATACATACAGCGGGACCTGTGCCTGTTGTCGTTGAGTGACGGTGACTATGTAGGAGGCAGACACTTGTTAGACAGACATACGGTGGGTTTAAAAAAACACCACCACCACAATGTCCTGGCATTAGAATCACACGGAGTGTCCAAGCATCTGCTGTGCGGGAAATTAGGGCTCAGATTCAGATTTATGATGCTTATTTTGTCATTGCTATTTCTGGATATTCATGTCCAAAGAGAAGACGTGCAGAGTCCAATCATGACTACAACATCTGTGTGTGTGTGTGTGTGTGTGTGAGAGAGAGAGAGAGAGATAATGAATTAAATGTCTTTAACTTATGGATGTCCACCTATAAATGGAAAACATCTGTGGCTGGTGTACAAGGCAAACTTAGCTCACCCCTTTTCTAATGAGAACTCTCAGGACTGAACACTGAAACACCGAGTCAGCGGTCTACAGTACACACACACACCCAAATATACATACATAGACAGCAGCATCACACCCCAAGCTGCCAAGAATATTGAATTTGCTTGTCAGGAGCTTGCTGCCACCAATACACTCACTTCAGCACAAGAGTGTTGCACTCATCCGTGCAAAAGAGCGCACCTTTTGGAAAAATTAACGTAGCTTGACGTAAACCAGCTAGCCACCACTCCCACTGCTTTCTGTAATACACAGACTAAAAATCGGAGTCATATTGAGTGTGCGACAAATGTGTCTTGCAGAGTCGTCAAAATAGAGCAGAATTCACGCGATATTCACAATATACACAGACAGCTCGAAAGTAAATAGACACCATCATTTTGATAAAATTATTTCTAGAAAATTCTTTTTAGCTGCTCTGCTATAGTAGCCAAGTTGATGGAGATCCCTCACAGAAGTACTCTGACTTGCTTAGAGTTGCTCTGCAACATCAATGGCCTTGCAGCTTGATTTTTAAAAGTGTTTTTCAACAGTCCGCTCGACAGTCTGAAGACACCTATCAGAGCGTCCAGGTCAACCTGAGCGGGATGCTGTTGATTCCTTTCCTTTGCTTTTGAATTGTACAATCACTCTTTTGACTGTATACAAGAGGAATCCCAAGGTTTTGTGCAATCATACACTGGCTCCACCCTCAGACTGACCCACAATACACACATACTGTAATCTGAATTGAAAAATAACAATATACATTTGAAGCACCAGGTGGTGTTTAACTTTTGTGATGTCTCTGTATATTACTTGTACACATTATTCACTAAGGGTGGCACAGTGGCTGAGTGGTTAGCACTGTCGCCTCACGGTGAGAAGGTCCTGGGTTCGAGCCCTGGGTTCAGCACAGGTGCCTTCCTGTGTGGAGTTTGCATGTTCTCCCCGTGTTCATGTGGATTTCCTCCGGGTGCTCCGGTTTCCTCCCACAGTCCAAAGACATGCACGCCCTGCGGTGGATTGGCGACCCGCCCGGTGTGTGTCCCGCCTCTCGCAACCCTGAACGGGATTAAGCAGCAGAAGACGAATAAAGAATAAAGAAAGAAGACATTATTCAGTAATCTTCACTATTTCCAGTAATTTTCAGTAGACATCCAAAAAAGAGGAAGTGATGTATTTAAATTCTTTTCTCATTAATTATCACATCTTACATTAAAAGGTATTCTCCTCTTCTTCTTCTCAGCCTTGCCATGCCGTACAGCACATAGGGTGTCAAGCGGCCCCCACAGGGCTCAGTTGACATTTCAGTAGCAAAGTGCATTCTACAGGAACTACTCAGGGCTTGGGTTCATGCACACACACACTCACACCGACAGACAATTTAGGGTAGCCAATCCACCTAATGTGCATGTCTTTGGACCTTGTGAGGAAACCAGAGTACCTGGAGGAAACCCACGCAGACACAGGGAGAACATGAGACTCCACACAGAAAGGCACCCGTGCCGAACCTGGGGCTCGAACCCAGGACCTTCTCCCTGTGAGGCGACAGTGCTAAGCACTCCACCACCGTGCCACCCTTAAAATGTATTAGCTCTGCAAAAGTATTTTTCATGGAAAGAAAGAACGGATGAAAGAACGAACTTGACTAATCCCTCGGGAACGTTCCTCGGGGAAATTTGGTGTTGCAATTCTAGCATTTTTTTTTCTCCACCGATCAGTTTGTCATAACGTGGCGTTGCCTTTAAAAACATTACACTGCAATGTAACGGCTGTCACTTGTTACCTCACAGGGTGCAGTGGTCATCATACGACACAGGCAAGCAGCCCAAATTAAGGTGGGGTGCCAACACTTTAATCTTGGTGTAAATTGAGAGTTTTGCGTTCAGACTTTGTTACTTAACATTGTAATTATGAACAAAATGCAGTCGGTGACTGCTTTGTAAGCTCTTGCAAGCCGTATAGTGCACTACATAGTCTATGCCCTCTGCAGTGAACACATACAGTGAATGGGGAGCCACTGCGGAAGATTGTGAATGTTTTGTGGATGGAAATCAAGCTAAACATCAGCATATAGATTGGTACCTTACAGCAGATAAATAAAATGGTCATTTTTGTGGTAAAACAGAGAAGGGAAATTTTTGTCTGAGAGTTACTGTGCTACTCAAGATCATGGTGTTGACTTGAATATTTCTGATTAGAGGTGCTCCCCGAGTCGCTATGGCCTGACTTAAGATTTTTTGAAGTTACGATGATTGTGAACCACTAAAAATTGTCAAATATTTAAAAAATATTTAAAATTTGCGGCCAGGCATCCCTGGCAGGCCAGCGTAACAGCGTATGACGTATGCAGACGTTCAGATGATGCCCAGAAATGCTATACTCTCTCCCATAACTCAGTTACCTTTGGAATTGGTGTATTGTACAGTGTGTTACCTCGGGGGTTTTTTGGGATTATTAACAGAACAGCTTCAGCGGCGGCTGTCTGTAGCCGGAGCTCAGTATTTGTGTAGTGGGTGTTACGGCTGGACGGAGCTCAGAGACACAGCGCTGTTTAGTACATCACACAAGTGTGTGGATCTATCTGGCAAACTCTCTCTTTTGACAGAAATGCGATTTAAATGAAATCTCGCTTAAATGTTAACTCGCTCCACGGCATAAAATATCAGTCTCCCTGTTAGCAAAACAGAGCACATAAAGAGCTTATAGCACTGTGGAGCATGATACGAAACTCTACAAAATAAATATTAAAACAACTGATCTTCAACTGATAACTACATATTCTTTTAAGCTAAAACAACACAACAGGACTACACAATCACTCACTTTACGTATTAAAACTTTACAATTCATTTTCAGCATGAGCAGCATTAAACACTGTCTTCCTCAATCAGGAGATAAACAATGGGATAAAGACGGCAGTCTTAAAGTGACAGTACCCAGAATACACACACTTCCAAAGTGCACTTTTTTCTTAAATGGGACTGTGGTCTGAGCACAGAAATTTTAACTACTCAAATAAAAGAACATTTGCGATGTTGAAGTTTCAGACAAACAGGAAAAACAATAATTTATAAACATATAATTTCAACCTGGTTACATAAGATGGGCTAAGCTAGGCTGAGATACCTACAGGATGGTAAGTGGTTCAACACAGTTGTTTGACTCATGATATTTTCTACTTACGATGGGTGTGGCCGAATGCATCTCCATCCTTGAGGACTACCTGTATTTTACTATAAAATAAGATTTTGTTGTCTGCAGAATATTTTTAAACTAGCTCAACTTGGCAACACCGTCATGGCTGTGCACAGCATCAGAAAGCATCAAAGTAAAACTTTTTAGTTATATATGAGTTGTACCGTAGACTCGTTTAAGTTCAGTTAGCTTCAGAGTAATTGACATGGACATATAAACTTTCGGTTAAATCTAAAATGCTGACTATACAGTTCACTGTTTGAGAAAGAAAATATGCATCACTTATCCGGGTTAGCTGCCTAGCTTGTCATTAACAAAACGCAAAGAGCTCGTCTGTCTGTCGAACGTGCCGAGATTGAAAATGACGTAATGACGACCAGAGATTTCTGCTTAGGATGTAATGCTGGAATCTGACACCTCGAACCTGGACCAATATCTCTAAAGCAGTATCTGAACCTTTCTTATTTCAGCCCTCAAAGAAAAGCTGGCTGTTTATCTCGGAGCTTTTTTGTTTTTTAATCCAAGCGTGCAGTGTTTGGCAGAAAAGCAGAGTGTGATTGGCGATGTTTAAGGGTTAAGAAAGAAGGCTGCGTTTCTCCAGCGTACTGGTTTCAACTTTTAAATTGCATTCATGGACATTTTAATAATAAATTTGGATTTGCATTATTGTTGTATATAAATATATATAAACAAATCTTGCCTGGGATATTTTAAATGTATAAAATTGTGTTGCAGCATTTAGTTCGAATGAATTGAACCAGTCTGCATGCCATAGTCAAAATCCATACCTTAGGGCAAATTCATTTGTACTTATTATACCTTTTATACTGTCCAGCCCTAATGAACAGGTGAGCAAATCAATGGAAAAATCAACTTGTAGCTATTAAACATAAATATTTGTAAAGATTAACATTTGTTGTAATATTTTGCTGGATGCACAGCCACTGTAGTAACCTCACTTCTGTCCTGTTCACACTACCCAATAAATTGTATTTCAGTCTGTTAGTATCTATCTGTCTTTTTTTCTTTATTTCATGTGATTTTTTTTTTCCTCTTTGTTTTCAGCTGTGATTCACTAGAAATTTCCTAAATCCTCTTTGTGGATGCATCCTAAATCACACCACATACTTCCATTGCTCTGCTCAGGGGATGGGACTGCATTGAAAACCTTCTGCTTGTTTAATGCACTTGTGTTACGTTGCTACATCTGCTGCAAGTCCTAGCATAACGAAACCTAACAACTGTATTTGGATTTTTATTTATTCATTTTTTTGGCCTTGCATGTCAGGTGTTTTTTTTTTTTTTTTTTTTTTTTTTTTTTACGGGCTCCTGAGTGGCTCAGCAGAAAAGCATTTGCCTTATTGTCTGGAGATTGCGAGTTCAGATCCCGCCAATGTCACGGTCATCCATGGCCAGAATTCAAAGATTGCTTGTGTGTTTTTAAATGGTTGATTAATCCTTTTTAGCACAACACCTTTCGTCTGCATTATTTTTAGCCCCACACATTATCAGTGTTTGACACACATGGTGCCTGGTCCAGACTGTCCAAATACAGCACTGGTGATTAGCTCTGCTTCGGTTCATTTGGCAAAGAAAACAGTGACAAAACGCTGGAGCACGGCTTTGTTACTGTACAGCGCTACAGAGATGGTATAAGAGCCGTTTGTGTACAGTGCTGGAATTTTTCTCTGCTCGTTATTAAATATGAACTTGGCTATAAAATGGAGAATAACTCCAGAACTTGAATATGACCCTGAGTTTATCGTCATGGCAACATAAGGTCATCAGGCACCCTTGCTACTGGCTAGTCTCGCGCTCTTTTTATTGCTCTTTCACACGCCGCCTCTCTCCCAAAGTCCAAAGAAGGATATTTTATTAAACTAACAATTGATGAATTTGATAAGTACAGTGTAATTGTTTGTAAAAATTGAAGCTTTTACTTATTTGGTAATAGGGAACGTGCACATCAAATGCTTGTGTGTTTGTGTGTGTGTGCACGTGTGTGTGTGTGTGAGAGAGAGAGAGGGAGAGAGAGAGGAGTGCTTTCTCCTAAAAATAGTGCACTTGTCTGAATCATTGGTTCAGATTTGACCCGTTTTCTGATCTGATCCACTGACTTATTTTTTTGCCGCATGCTGCATTATGTTAACCGACACCGTACTGCTCAGGCACATGAAAACATAGCACAGATCGTTTTGTAAGCAAGCTGCCGGCGCACTTCTGATCTTTTTGCAATAAGCTTGCAGGGTGTCAGTGTGTTAACTGCAAAGATTTATGTATCAGATCAGTATCTAGTAGTTGGCTCCTCTATCAGCATGTTATTGAAAATGTATCCCAGATAAGCACAAAGAAAAAGATATTGTTACCCTGCCTGTGCTTGTAGACTGGTGGCAAAAAAGAATGATTGTAATGAAACACCAGTGTGTGCGGTGTAAATAACATCAAGACACAAGTGACCGTAATAACAGACCACCTCAGAGGCGCTGTGTAGGGGTTACAGGGAAAACCAACAAAATCAACATGAAACCTTGTGAATTCATTTTGAGCACAATTTGAAATGTGAGCTTTATCCCTTTCTTTGGCGAGGAACCATTTTCAGTAACTTCATTGGCCATCCACCCCTGTGAGGTCGTCGCACCCCAGCCATACATGGTAACTCGACTGATCTTGAGTTGGAACATAAAAATTGACCAAAATTCAAAATACAGTGGACCCTCGGCTCGTGAACATGCCGGATGGCGAACAAATTGATGTACAAACTAAATTCCCGAACAGATTTTGTACTGACCAATGAACAAACCCTCGACTGACGTACAGGCAGCCACCCCACGCTTCGCGGCACAAACATTTATTTCCGGTTAATCACTCGTGGTGTGAACGTGTTTAACACATTTTTCATTGTGGTTCTCTGCATTTTTGCTCTGTAAGCTTCATTATGGGTCCCAAGAAAATGGAAATGGTAGTGAGAGTAAGAAGCCTAAGCATACAGACGTGGACAAAATTGTTGGTACCCTTCCGTTAAAGAAAGAAAAACCCACAATGGTCAATGAAATAACTTG
>JAQMCW010137652.1:0-25950 GCA_030068335.1 Chrysichthys cranchii | reverse complement strand
AATTACACCTAAATATTTTTTTTTTTTAGAATTTAAACAGAAAATGAACAGAATAAAACAAGAAGAGCACATACTAAACACATCTAAGCACATTTATCAAAACAGTTATTTGTAAAGTAAGAAAATAAATGTATCCAGTGTGTGTCATGTACACCACCTGAGCGGAGCGCGCGCACCTGCTTTAGATGATTCTCAGCAATGCTAATGCGTGCGCATGCGCGAGGATTCAGGCGTGAGCTTGTTATTGGTTTATTATTAAAGTTTGTTCCTTGCCTGCCTGCTGTTTGTCTCATGTCCTTCTGCCTGGAGCCTAAATAAAGCCTGAAATGGATTTTCAGGCTGACTCCAGTGTGGATTGTGTCACCTCACCGCTCTGACAGGGTAAAGTTAAAAAAAAAAAACCATGACGCCTTTTTCATAAACCCAGACACAGCACTACTACCTTGAGTCATACTATGCCATGCGGTCCATTGTTTAATTTTATTATTACTCTGTATTCATAACTTTTTGGTGTGCAATGGCTACCAAAATGATATAAAGTACAGGGTATTACCTGATATTAATAAAAAAAAAAAGCACTATCACCAACAGACGGTGCTATCACAGTGAATATGAGACTGAAGTGTTTCCCTTTGTTTCTGCTGACAGACAGCTGAGTGCCGCGTGACTTACTTCCTCATGTGCACAAGTTATCTTAGGTCGGCGTTCAGTCATTTTCAGTCGAGTTTTAGGTCATTTTTTTTGCAATCTGGTTTGTTCGACTTTTAAGAAATTCAAGTTCTAGTGAGTTCGAGTACTGAGGTACCACTGTAAGTGTGTATAGCTCTTTTTTTCACAGCAGCAGGGGCATCACAACAAATGTTTCTTTTAGTATGTAACCTTCTTCAGCTTATCTGTTACTCTGTTGTTTGTGTGTTTAAAAATCAGCTGTTAGCCTGCGTCATTTAACTGAATTGCGATCACATAGCGGTACATAATAATTAGACTGACACTGATGGCTCCAAAACAATTAAATGGCTTTTATTTTGGTTCCTATGCATGTCTGAAAAATCAAGAGCGTGGATTGAATCAAATGCAATCAAAGGAAAACCTAATTTCATCATCACAACCAAAACATAATAAATATGATGAAAAGCAAACATTAGAGAAAATATAGAACACAAACATGAAGAGGAAATCTTAAAGACTTAAGACTGCTTATGCTCTTTCTGTGTGAGTGTATATATGGTGGAATTGGGTACAATGCAAACGGGCACCAGCTTAAATCTTGCCTCGGGTACCAAATTTCTCAGGGTCGGCTCAGCTTCTCTCTGAATTTTTCATTTTATTTACTTAGTTTACATGTTTCTGTCCCACTGGATTATGACTATTTCTGATAAACATACATAGCTTTGTAGAGCTGATTCACTTTGTGTGTATGTTTACATAAAGTGCCTGCCTGCCAGCATATGATAGCATTGTGGTATGTACACTTGTGATAGTCCCTTATAAGCAAACATCCCTGGTACTCAAATATTGCCGGTGCCCTCTTATGGACATTTTCCCACAATTATGTTAAAACACAATTAAATTAAAAAGCAATTCAGGATCATTTAAACCCCTTCTAATAACTTCCAACTAATAACATAATCTATGTTAGTATTCATCACTGGTAAATATGAGTGGGAGTTCAGTGTCAATTTTCATTCACCAAATCAGCAGTTTTGGAAAGCTGAAAAAAGCTGAAAGATGGATCTGAGTGGCAGTAAAGTTAACTGTTTATTTTTGTATTATATTTTGTTTCAACCAGAAAAAAGCAACGCTATAACACAAAAATATGAAGCCCCTTAAGAGAGAGTGTGTGTGTGTGTGTGTGTGTGCGTGCGTGTGTGTGTGTGCGTGTGTTTAATACATTGTCTCGAGATACAGTGTCCCTAAAGTATGATATAAATCTATTATTTTTACCTTGTGTGGACATTCTTTCCTGCAAAGGAAAACTCAATTTTACAAAAATCTATGAAAACAATCCAAAAATTTGCTGTCAGCTCATAAGTTTGATGTGGGATTGTGTTTTAAGGAGTAGTAATTGGTTAATCATTTCAAACGTCTCACATTTGTTATGTTCAAGCCTTTTTAGCTAACAGTAAATATTTCCTAATTGAAAGAGAGGTGATGCAGAAGTTTATTTTCTCTCCGTTTCCACATCATACACTCTCACTGGGAGCCAAGTTCACCTAAAAGTGGTGACGTTCTGCTATGGTTAGTGACAGAAACACATCCTGTGTGACATCTACAAACAGAAAACCAAAACTCTTTTCTTCATTTCTCTCTGAATCTCTTTAAAAGAAAGATGAACACCAAAGGCGGTGTTACAGTCTTATTCCTGTGCTTCCTGAGTCTATTTACATTAACGGGTAGGTCAAGAGTTTGTGTGTTTTTAAAATTCATTTTAATGTTTTAGTTAATCACCGTATCAGACTGGTCTTTGTGCTCCAATTTGTCATGATTTGAACTATACATATAAATACAGAGGGTTTTAGTATAAATTTGGCTCTTGCGTACTTACTGTATTGTGAAATGTTTTTTTTTCTCATTTAACTTCTCTATCAGTTATTTAGCATTAGTGATTTTTTCCCATGTTATCATGCATGATATTGTGTTTAAGATTGTGGTTATTGTATCCAGACAGTACAAAATGGTTTCTAGTTTCTAGAATTCATCAGAAATGTGTTGTGGATTTGTGTGTCGTGAAATAAGTATTAAATTGTGCTTGACTGTAATATTTTGTTTTTCCAATTTTTACCCACAGACTGTAGCAAATGTCAGAAAGAAATATTAGAAGGGGACAAGCTCACCTTTAAACTGACTGATGGACCACTTAAGGATGATGATCGATTCAGTATAAAAGTAAACAGTACAATAGTAGTCAAAAGGACTAGGAAACAAGAGGGACCAGGGACCATCGTGGAAAATCAGTTCCTGGAGCTCCAAAATGTGAAACTGAGTGATTCTGGGAAATACACCATGGAGACCTTTAATGGTGGCATCAAAATAAAGTCATACTCAGTTTATGTCTGTGTTTATGGTAAGACTTTATGAATTAATTATAAATGTTATTTTAATGGAAATCTTTCTGACTTTTAATAAGTGTGGTTAAAAATGTACACTTCCTCACATGACAAATTTGCATAACTTACACCATATATCTGATGCAATATTATTACATTTTACCATAATGGTCATAATATTTAGTAAATATTAAAATGTGTAAATATGAAATGACTTTACATACAGAATGCTGCATGATTACACTCATGATGCCGTCCTTTCATATTTACCAGCTAAACTCCCAAAGCCACGAGTGAATATTACATGTCAGAATGAGAAGGTTGAATTCAGATGTATTGTTGAAGACGACCAAGGTCTATCTTTCAGCTGGGACAAAAATGGAAAAGATATGAAGAGAAATGTATTACATTTCTCAACAAAAGCTGAGGCAGACAATTCAAAGTATACGTGTACAGCACACAACCCTGTTCATAACAGTACAAGCGATCCAGTGGAGGCAGAATGTACGTATTTTTCTTGCACTTTTATTTTGGACCTTAAATATTTATCTTGTAGTATGATTATATTATGCTCCATGAGTATGCTATAGAACCTTATTAATGAAAGATAACGATTTTGAATGCTGTCCAGGTTCCAAGTCTCTTACACTTTTTGGCTTTGACTTGTGGTTCATGGTGGGCATCTTAGCTGGTGGAGGAGCTCTCGTACTGTTATTGATGATCGTGTTGGTGACTTTGGCCTGCCGTAGCTGTAAACGCAGAGCCAGACAACAGCAAGGTATGGTCAGTCTTAGATTTTGTGAAACAATTATTATTTCCTGTAATGATATTTTATTGCATAAATATCTGATAAAAAACAATGAAAGACTATACAGCTTCCCATAACAATATCCAGCTATCGTCTTTGGGTCATTAGACAAGCTTCATTAAAAATTTGCCAAGATTAGATCTCTTGTGTTATGTTATGTTATGAATATCAACAACACTGAACAATATTTCTACACTTTGAGTTGGCCCACCATTCTCACCCATTTACACAAAGCTCCACACACAGGACCGACAGTGACCACTGGAGTTCTAATAGAGTTAGCATTAGCAACGGTTGTCAGGAAATCTCTTATAACAATAGTATAGACTTATTAATTTAATAAGGGCGTTATCCTTACTCTGTTATTTAGATAAATTCATATTATCCAGTTTAGAAGGATCACCTGTACATCTGCAATTATCCATTCAGGGAAGAAATCCAGTGTCAGTTATGTTCAGAATGGGGGACTATGTGATCTCCGTGACTTTGACTGTGGTATGAATTGGGTTGAGCTTACTGATCATGCATACAGAGTTTGCACAGACTGGTGTGAAAGACATCCATTTTCTAGTGAGAGGCAGCTGTGCTTGTCGCTTGTTGAAACTTGGCACGTTGTCTTTTTATTCAACATCAACATGGTCCTTTGCTGTAGTCTACCCCCCTCAGTGTTTGGCACGTTTTGTGTTCCGAGATGCTTTCCTGTTCAGCACGGTTGTAATGGTGTGGTTAAGCAAGCTGTATTAGCATTAGTCAAGGTTAGTCAACATTTGTCCATATTAAGTCTGTAGCAGTTAAGTAGGTGAATTAATTATATTATTCTATCTGATGGTGTTAACACTTTAGCCTGATCTGTGCATTTGCTTACTTGGAAATTTAACTGCTTGAAAGCCAAGTTAAAACAATACAAATCCAGGAAATTCCACTTAAACTTCTTTATGAGAACTGTTGCTAGGTTGTTTTTCTAATGAGCTCTCGTGAGTTTTTTTAATCTGTCACTATCAGCGTTAGCTAGGTAACATCATTAGCTGCATGGGAATGAATTAGCATAACATACATTTTTTGAAGCACTGATTATCCAAAGCTTACCTGACTCTATATAATAATAATATCAATAATAACTCCTGTGTTCTTTTTCAGAAGAAGAGTTCAGACTGACCTCCAACACCTTTACAACAGAAGGAGGTCAGCCAGCACCTCAAGAGACCTGTGGTAATGTTTCTGTCGAGGAAGTCGCTTAAATCCTGTGTTGAATCTAAACCCAGGATTCAGAAACACATAGGTGATGAGGAGGAACAACCCCCACCATCACTCCATTCTAGAAAAGAGCATAAAGTGACAGACAGTGAAAGACCATTGTGACAGAAAAGTGAGCATACCAGTCATAGGAAATTATGGAAGTATATGTTTGTGTACGCAGGAACATCTTTGTCAGGATGGGACTCTAGTTCATCACACACACACACACACACACACACACAATTTACCTATGATATGTGTACATCATAACATGCAGTAGATGGCTACCATTAATTGTTTTAAAAAGCAAATGATATATAAGAATTTTAACAGGATTGTTCATTTTTTCCTTTATATTTAGAATCCTGTATATTTTATTCATTTCTTTCTTAGTCTGTAGGGAAGAATTCCATTTTCTCTAAATGTATGCAGTACATGTAAGGTCTTTACACCGATGTACGAGTGCATCACTTGTCTGTGTCAGTTTGAAAAAAAAAAAGAGGCTTCATCCATTCTTGTATGCTGGCGATACTTGTGAAAACCCCATTCTGTAAAGCAAAAGAAATAAGGAACTATTTTTCTGATGTTTGTGTCTTACATGTCACATGATCTGCAGTTAGTGTTGTCAGGTCTGTGGTTTTCCTCCCAAATTGGGCTCATTTGAAAATGTAGTTGCGTTGGGGGGCGGGGGTGATTTTAAGGTCACAGGAGGTGTATTTTGAGTGACTTTCAGATGTGGGTGTTAAATACCTGGCAACTTAAAAAGACACATTTAGTGTAAGCTACAGCTGACTGAGTAAGAGAAAGGAGTGAGAATTTGAAATGGGAATGTCGTTAAATGTGTACGACTTTCTTTATCTTATATGTTGTATCTTACGGATATTTTTATATTCGTATCCTGTTATGATTCGATATTATTTTGTTTTCTTTCACATTTGAATCAATGTGTGAAATATGCTGTTTATATATATATAAAAAAAAAAGTTTAAATGAAGTTCAGTTTACTCAGCCTAGTCTGAAATACTCAGTAAGCTCAGCCTAACACCTGTTATATATACAGATACAGACAGTATGGGTTTGCCTTCATCAAAGATTGGTTTCCAACAAAAGACTCTGACATGGGAAAGCTCAAGCAACAATCCATACACTCCTCTCCATGTAGTAGGGTTTTCCTGCCAGATGGCTGGCTTGAGTATTTCAAGAATGCAAGAATACAACTAAAATAACACAGTAGGACAGTTACAAGTGGGTACTTTTGTACTTCAATTCAAGTACACATCTAAACAGTAGACTTTTACTTGAGTAGCAGTAAAGCAGGGGGCTTTAATAACACTCTGGGGTGTACATTTGTGATACTGGGAATGTCTGAGGCACGAGTAAAGCAAAACTAGTCCATTATAAATACATGTTCAAGTTTTCTGCTAACATTACATAGTTTCTAAAGGGAACTAAGTTGATTTACTGCACGCACACACACACACACACACACACACACACACACACGACTGTTTTCTCACTGTTTCCACGCCATACACTCTTACTGGGAGCCGAGTTCACCAAGAGGTGGAGACATTCTGCCATGATTGGTGACACGAATGCATCCTGTGCTACTTTTTGCATCAACACACATCCAACACCAAACAGAAAACTAAAACTCCTCTTCTTTTCTCTGTGAAATTCCTTAAAAGGAAGATGAACACCAAAGGCTGTGTTCTAGTTGTATCCCTCTATTCCCTGATTCTATATACTTTAACAGGTAGGTCAAGAGTTTCTGTGTTTTAATATTCAGTTTAATCTTTTAGTTAATCACGATATCAGACTGGTCATTGACATTTGTAATTATAACTGCCACTACTATTGTTTGTTTGTTTTTTGTTCTTTTTTGTTTTGGTTGTTTTTTTTGTTTGTTTTTTTTTTCATTTTACTCGCATTAGAGGATAATTTAAAGCTAACTTAGTCTCATGACACATTGAAAAATCTTACCCCGTATCTCCAATGCAATACTGTTTCATTTTAATGGATTAATGAATACATGAATTCATTTTAATCTTTAATGTTGAAAAGAAAGTATGAAATGAGTTAGAATGTTGAATAGCTAATGATTCTACTCATGATGCTGTGCATCCATATTTACCAGCAAATGTCCCAATGCCACGAGTGAATATTACATGTCAGAATGAGAAGGTTGAACTCAGATGTGATGTTGAAGGTGTCAAAGGTCTGTATTACAGCTGGCAAAAAAATGGGAAAGAAATCAAGAATGTTCAGAACACCTTAACAGGTACTGATGCAGACAATTCAAAGTATACGTGTACTGCACATGATCCTGATCATAAAAATACAAGTGATCCTGTGGAGGCAGCATGTAGGTATTTTTCATGCACTTTTATTTTTGAAATGCAAAGATTTATCTTTTGGTTTGATTATATTATGATCTGTGAGCATGCTATACAGATAATGATTGAAGTCTTGTCCAGGTTTCAAGCATGATACACACTTTGGCTTTGACTTTTGGATCATGGTGAGGATCTTAACTACTGGAAAAGCTCTCATTTTGTTATTGATGGTTGTGCTGGTGACTGTTGACTGCCGTGCCTGTAAACACAAAGAGGAACAACAGCGAGGTAATTTCAGTCTTAGACATTGTGAAAAGATTAGGATTTCCTAGAAGTATTTTTTGCAATTACTAAAATTTTGAATGAATAAACACGATTTTCATTCGTTCTCTTTGGGTCATGCATTCTAAAGTAAGCCTTAAAACATAAAAACAGATTTCTCCTTACAGTTATTTTACACATACCGTACTATTTTTTGCTTGCTTCGTTGGTGGACTCCCAGAGTGGATTCTTCCTCAACCAGCATTAATACAGCTTGTATTAGCATTCAGATTACTCCGAATGTGTCACCATTAAGTCTGTAGCAGTTAAATAAGTGAAGGAATGATGTTTTTCCTCTTTAAATCCTATTCTATTCTTCTTACAGTGATGTGCATGAAACTCCTATGTCTCCCAAGTGCAGTCTGGCTGATGGTGTTAGCACTTTAGCCTGACCTGGGCTTTTCCTTACTTGGAAAATTCATGAGTTTAATTTGCATGAGCTCTCCTGAGTTTTTAATCTGTCACTATCGAGGTTAGCTTGTTAGCATCACTAGCTGCATGGGAATTAATTAACTAGCGTCACATATATTTTTAAGAGTGCTGTTCATCGTTTACTTGGATTTAGAAATGATTAAAAAAGAAATCACAAACAGCTGGACAAATGGGGCCCAATGACAAATGCTGAAAGAGAACAGGAACACTAAAAAAAAATGAAATTGGGGCCTGTTAATATTACATAAGGAAATTATGTTGAGCTTATTGAAAAAAATAATAATTTGGTATGTTGTACACTTTGTTACAGTAATTTTATGTTGGGTTGAAATGTGCAGAATCATTAAAAACAATGTGTCCTTTCACTCATGTGTAAAACCTACCTGGATATTCAGGCTTCTGCAGCACAAGACACTCCTTTTTCTTTTTCTTTTTCAAGGTCCAATGACCCGAGCAAGGTACTGCTTGTCATTTTGACACATTTTGCAGTTTTATCCCTTTGAAAGTGTCAGGTCTGCACCTGCACCTGACACACAGGCTCGGTCCCATTATTCTTATTTTGCACACTCCCTTGCTCTCTCCCTGGCTCCCTAAAGTTAATCATTCATGAACCCATCAATGGAGAGATTGAGTAAGTGAATGAGGGAGATAGCAGTTAAAAAACTTGTATCAGGACACCTTTGTAGTCTTGATGGACCCCCTGTTACGTACAATATCATTACTGAAGCAAACAGCGTGCCTCTGTTTATGCTAATTCTCCTTCCAACTAGTGCTTTCCTCATGAGAGGGTTTGACCAAAAATGAATTTCTCTCCCACAAAGTCTGCTTCCATGTACCGGTAGACTTGTGGAATGCCTCCAACAAAGGTGAAAATCAGCCCTTGACCCCTTGTTCCCTAAGGTATTGGGACAGCACTTCAAAATCTGTATTTTGGGGAACGTCCAGGTCGTTAGGGAGCGAGCGAGGAAGAATAAAAAATAAGGGTAAGGGGGCACAGCCTCACACACACACACACACAGACACACACACACACACACACACACACACACACACACCTGGGACTTTTACCCCTGAATCATCTGTACATGCACTCACAGACTCCATTTACCATAAGCACCTGCATGCGTGCACATACACACACACACACCACTCTCCTGCACTCATATTCTCTGGACTTCCAATTGTGTGCAGGTGCCCCAAATTTACGCACGCACACACACACACACACACACACACACACACACGCGCGCGCGCACACACACTCAGATGCTTTTTAAGAGACTCTCAGTTCTGTCCTCCCTTGCTTGTGCAATAGTTTGCCTATCACTGTGTCTGCCAAGCCTTTTGATTGTCATGTCTGATTTCCTGGTCTGCATCGTGTTTGTTTCTGGTTTTGTAATTTTGTCTATGCCTCTGATACCTCTGCTCAGATGTGTTTTGAAATAAAACTCTGAACCACAATTGCATTCTGATCTGGGTCTCCCTGCTCGTGACAGACAATCAAAAAGGGTTCAAATATACAGGGTGGCCCAAAAGTTACTTTACTGTCATACTATTGTGATGGAAATTTGTCTAGAAGTAACCCACCAATAGAAAGCGCCTGGTTCTTTGAGAATCCCTTTATTAGCAAGCGAGCAGTTTGGGCAGCATACAGGAAAAGAAACAGGTAGCAATCAAGGAGCAGAAGAAAGTCAGTAAAGAATGAAGATGTCTCGCTTTAGTCCCACATCCCTATATAGAGTTAAAACCAGGTGAAACCAGCTCTCTTCATGCTCAGGGTTCATCTGCATATCTTGTTCAAGGGCAAGGTCCTAGGGTCTCCATATTATCTACATTCTACAGCTTGTTTTGAGAAGATGACCAGGAGAGAAAAGATACAGAAGTCACGCCATACATGACTCCTCACTCTTATACTCAGAAGTGGTAATTTACTGAAGGCCAAAAGTGTACGCACTTACATGAGCAAGCACAAAATTTCTATTACACTATTTTATTAACACAATCATGGTAAAGTGACCTTTACCTTTGGGTCACACTGTATACCAACTACTGTAGAAATATGTCTTTTTACATTAGGTTATTCATGGCTGGTCATATAAACATGATTGGAACACAAATAATTGACAGCAAAATCGCCTGAGTGTATTTTTTTAAAGGTATTTCTCAATTTAAGTATTTTTCAGTAAAGTGGGTTAGGGGGATATTAGTCCTATATCTTTTTGTTTGCAGGATTTAAGTATTATTAGCAATTAAAATAGCACATATGTATTAATTCACTTTTTTGACAACCTGAAAGGTTCAATTCAAATAACACATCTGCGTTTAACATAAGACATGTATGTTAGAGTTCCATATTTAGTTTATGTTACAATTACTTAAGGGATTTCAATGGGAATTGGTAGCATTTTTTGTGTGTGTGTAAAATAATGACAAGCAGATTATTTGTTCATAATTATTGAGTGATTTATAGAATTGGAGATGTATATTAAACAAACATTCAGTTAAAAAAAAAAAACAACACCTACACAGTACATTTCCATTTTTGTATTAATTCATGAAGGATAAACATACTTTGTAATAATATTAAGAATAATTCCTGTGTCTCTTCCCAGAAGAAATGTTGAGCCTGAATTACATCAACACCTCTCCAGCACCTCTGCCATCAGAATGTGGTCAGCCAGACTCCAGAAACCGAATATGTTTCTGCCCTTGTCCTTCTGTACCACGTCCCGTGTCAGACTGAATATAGACCCACGACCCAGAGAGGCACGCAGCCTCCGCCACCTCCAAAAGATTACAAACAGGGACAATCTCCAGCATATCTCCATTCACGGAAAAAGGCACACAAAGCATGAAGGACCACTGTTGCAGAAAAGCACACCAGTTAGGTGAAAAGATGGAATTATATACGAGTGTGTATCATGTATCTATAATCACAATCAAACTTATTCAATATATTGATTACTTTATTAATATTATCACTAAAATATACTAGAGTTACTGCCTGGAATTTGTATACTAGTTGTATGGTGATTAGTAGTTGATTATTCTATTATATATGATCCATTCTTGAAGAAAAAAACTTGTTCCATCTTTCCATGCTGTTCATGTCTCTGCTAGGGCAATGCTTTGTTCACAAAATTACAAAATTCAAAATACAAATCAACAGATTGCAACTCCAAGATGCTGCAGTCAGAATATTAAAATATACAAGAAAGATAGAACAAGTTACACCATTCTAAGCATCAGCTAATAAAACATGTTACTGTACTCAAAACACCCTTGTTCTGTTTCATTTCTACTTTCCTCTATATTTATAATCCTATACGTTTTGTTCATTCCTGTACTATGGTGTAGGGGAGATCCAGCATAAATGTAGTTCAATGTGGATATATAGAGAATGGTGTTGTAAAAACTGGGAGCAAGAAAATGGACAGGTGAACTGAATTAAAATAAAACTGTACAAAAGCATTTTGCTATTTTTCACGTTCCGCAAGGGTATAGTAGGATTTGAAAAAAATAATAAAGTGAGAAAGGGAAAATGAAGGGATATAATGGATAAATGAATGAATGCATCACTCGCTGATGACATGTTACACTTACATTTGATAAAAGTAGCTAATGTGCATGCTGTTTTGTGAAGAAGTATGAAATGGGTCATTTAAATAATCGCTTTTGAGTACAGGGGGTCCTCAGGATACGACACAGTTTCTACAACAGTGATGTAACCTGAATTTTGGTACAAGTCGAAACACACCCTAGCCTAAGTCACCTCCCTATCCTAACACAGTTGTACAATCATAATCTAGAACATATTATAAAAACACAACTAAGCCACAGAAAAAGGAAAAGGATACTGTATATACTGTACTTGTCAGGCTTGTGGGGTTTAGGTGGACACATGTGAATCAGGAGACAGCTCCGTTGCTGTTTCTACCTTTTCTGATCTCTTTATAATGTCTAATTTCACTTCCATCATGATGGCTTTCCTCTTCGTCGAAGCACTTTCGTTTAGGAGCCAAAATAAGGGCCAAAAAGTCACCAAACTATTACTGTGTGCACAAGGGCTCATGACGCGCCCCCTGGCTCCAGTCTGCATGCGCTGTGTGTTCTTTTGCCTCTGAGCTTTATTTTCATAGCAAAATATGCATCGTGCTAAATATCGTGAATATATCATGAAAATGTCCGAAAATATTGTGGTATAATTTTTAGGTCATATTGCCCAGCCCTATCTGTGCCTCATTTCCTGTCGCATCATGTTACATGTAAACGTTACGTGTATGAGTCATGTAAAGAAAAAGACAATACGTCTTTAATTTCACACTATTCTGTTAGTGCTGATAGAGCTGTTAGTCTATTAAACCAATAAAGGAAGCTTGTAGATTTGCATACAAGGATGTGATTCATTTTAAAGGAGCTAGATGTAAACATTATGTAAAAATCTGTCAGGTTCATACTCTGCACTCCGAACAACCACACTGCAGACATATCACCAGAAAATTGGGGTGTCCACCCCTTATATAAGAAACAAGAAACGCATAGCTGCCCCTCCTGCCCTTTCCCTTCCCCTCCACTACTGGGCACAATCAATCTAATGTGATAGTTAATGTCAAAGTTCCGTTTTAAACTATTAACTAACAGGGCAAGAATACACACAATTTGACCTACACACACGGAACACTTGTGAAGTCAACTTCACCAACTCCCTCACTCATATGTCACATTACTGTGTATTCTTCCACCAAACTACAGTAGTTTGCCCACATAATCCATAAGTACAACACTAACGGTAGAAACCGAAACACTCGTGTCTCAATTTTTTTTACGTTTTTATGGGAGCAAGCGTCGTAAACTCGAAACGTCATATGTCAAGTCTGTTGTAACCCGAGGACCTCCTCACTTCAATTTAATTCAAACAGTCAAAAAATATTATGAGAAAAAAGGAAATCCTAGGCACACCTCGTCTCTAGCAATATATTTAAAAAGCCTTAATTTTACATGTCTATTTCAATATAAATAAATTGAAAACAAATAATCTAGGCAGTAACCCACACATAGCGGCCAAAGTCTTCTTCAGGGTTTGCTGCTCAAACAAACAGTTTCCTCTTAAGGGCTAGTCTAATTACAAACACTTGGCTACAGCAAGTACAATTCACAAGCAGACAATACAAGACAAAGCCACTAGGTGGCAATACCTCTTAGGTTGGAACCAGATAAACACAAAATAAGGACAGTTTTACAAAAAAAGGACTGAAAGAACTTGCACAGCATCTTGTATGATAACAAAACATGTTTCTATTCCACCATCTGTCTTATTACACTCAGTAGTGAGCAGTATCTAAGTTTGTATTCCAATTTTCTTGATTTGAACTGTACGGCTTCCCCCCAGTGACCCTGAACAGGATTAAGCAGCAATAGATGAGTGAGTGAGAACTCTCAGATCATGTAAGCCATCTTAGCTCGGGGAGGAGCTCATAAACTCTTCTTGATTATTATTGTCCGCTGTGCCTTTAAACACAGACAGGAACAACAGCAATGTATGTCCAGTCTTACATTCTTCTTCTTGTATATTTTTTTTGCAGTTTTAAAAAAAAATGAAAGAAAATAATATTTTTCTGAAATAAAATATTATACCAATTTCTAAATTAAAATGGGAAATACCCTTCCTAAATAGGGTTTGGGTTATGCAATGCATTCTTTCTACTGAGACCCATGAATCCACCACCATACATCTTTTTAATCTGCTCCTCATGCTTTGCTACAGAGCACGTTCTTCTGTATGCTTGAGCTCACAAATGCCCATGCTTGTATAGCGTGTGATTACAATGGTAGAAATAGAAAGGTGGAGCGTTATACCCCTCTCATCCACAGAGCACAGCCAAGTTAGTCTCTTGCTGACAGTCGAGTCCGACAGTGGCACCATCAGGGCTTGATCTCCAGGTGAGCAAACGGTGTTGTAGTTTGCAATCAGAGAATTAATGGATTACATGGATCAGTGTGCAAAATGTCAAGTCTCTTGGAATTAAGTAGGTGTAGGAAAGATTTTTTTTTTATTCTTTAAGCCTGACCCCTATTTCTCTTTTTGTCAAATGTGATTTTTTTTCCTAGTCAAAAATTCAAACTCAAACTGGAATAAACATAATATATATATATATATATATATTATGGCAGACTTTGTTCACTGCATTGAGGCCAGAATATCCATGGCCAGGGTTGTCGTCCGAGGAACCAAATTATGCGTATTCTCCTGCTATTCTCCAACCGAGGAACATGCAAACTCAACCAAAGAAGCCTTCTAAAAATATCTCTCAAGATCAATGGTGGGCATCAAGAAGTCCCATCCAACCATTGCATGTGGGGATTTTAATGCAACGATAGGAAATGACTGTCCAAATGAGAACTGGAAGTGTATTGGACAGTACAATGATGTAGACTCATCAAGCTTCAATGGGACACAACTCTTGGAAGTGTCTGAAAACAACAGTTTGTACATTCTGAACACCATGTTTGCCACAAGAATAGATGCTCATAGATGGTTATTTAAATCCCCCAAGGGGTATGAGCACCACCTTGATGACATCATAGGAGAATGGTATGGTACCGAACGAGGTATCACCTAGTGAGTATCGGAGTAGAGCACCGGCAGTTGGCCAAAGAAGAGTGACTGAGCTCCTATATGTGGATGATGTAGGGATATTTTCAAAGAATAAAGAAGAGCTTAGTCAGATTCTGACAATGTATGACAACACCTTTACCAGATTCGGACTACAGTTATCGTACACCAAAACAGAGACCATGGCTTTCAACGTTTAAGAATCAATCAAAGCCTAGAAATCCCTGATCACCATGAACAACCTCAACATCAAGAATGTCAGAGAGTTCCGCTACATGGGTCATCTAACCAGCACCACAAAATCGTCTGCCGCACTGTATTCAAAACTTACCTCTGCTTTTAAAAAGTGGGATGAGCTGAAACACTGTCTAACGGACAGAGAAATCTATCTGAGCACACGTATGAAGATTCTTACAGCTTGTGAGATCCCGCCTATTATATGGTATTCAGGCATATGATTTATCAGCTGCTGATCTCCAAAAGGTTGAAAATGTGTGGAATGACTTCTTAAGGAAGATGGTATCAGAAAGTGTCGCGAAAATAAATGCTCCTTCTTGCAGCCAGCAAAAAAAAGGGTGTAGACCCAGCTACGCAAGTCAAAGGACAGCTCAACTGGGCTTTAAAAACATTGAATGAGCAATTATATGAAATCACTAAATCTCATTTGATACATGACTACTGCCATGTACAGTATTTAAAACACTTGGGCCATGTATGCCGTATGGAAAATGATGCTCTGCATAAGCAAGTCCTGTTTGATAAAAGAACATTAATAAAACATGGACAAATGTTGAGAAGCTTCTAGGTTTTGACTACCATCAGACAAGAAAGAAAATGATGAGTGACAAGGACTTTACGCATCTGCTGGAACAGCACTTCCCTGAACAGATGCACCCTAAGGCCGAGTGCAAGCCCCGAGGAAAAAAATGGTGATGATGATGTTCATAAAATGTACAGCTGAAATCACTGAGAGTGACATGGCACAGAAACTCCTTTATCTGAATGAAATACAGATTAAAAAAGATAAACTCCTGACTTAATGATGGATAGATGTGTACAGCATAGGATTTTTGAAACACCATGTTTAGCTAGCTGTTGAGCTGCCATGTGCTGCTAATCTGACTCCAAACTAGAATTCGTTTTTAAAGAATTGTGAAAATGTACAAATATTCTGGTTGAAAATCTTGCAGTTTTAGATTCAGCATCAACATTTTACAAAAAAAATAACCCACATTTTTCCTACTTAAAAACTAGTAAGAGTTAGAGCTCTCTTCACACTGAGGTATCCTAAGACACTGGCCCATTCTGCTGTCTTTTTACACCTTGACGACTGATATTTGTGAAAACACCATTTTCATGAATTTGTCATGACATTTAGACCATCAAAAATATTTTAGATAATTTTAAATGAAGAACGTATCACAAGGTGATAAACGAACGGAGACTCGTTATCCTGTCCTGAAATTGCCGCCATCAAATTTTAGAATGAGTGTATATTTAATTTTAAAAAAATTAAAGTTTATCAGTTTGAACAGTAAATATGTTGTGTTTGCCCTGTAATTAATTGGATATAGTTTAAAAAGGACTAGGAAATCATTGCAATCAACCCCTTATTTATTTATTTATTTATTTATTTATTTATTTATTTATTTATTTATTTATTTATTTCAGGGTGGTATAAAATATCCCCTCTTTCAGGTGCCTTTATGACTAAATCAATAGAAAACTGTTGAAAAGTGTGTTTGGGGGGGGGGGGGTTATAAGGCAGGCTGCTTCCATTCAGTATTTCAAGCATCATAAGTTCAAGATCAATAAACATTCAATACATGATCAATACTCAAATCACCTACAGTCTGTATTACTAATCTATTATTAAAGTTATTGTTAAGCACATATTTTATTTGTACATTTACAGACAAGCTGTGCTTGCCTTCAGTAATCAGTTTCCAGCCATAGCTGTGTATTTTTTTTGGAGTACAGACCCCAAAACCAGCAATAACATGTTAAAGCTTTAGCAACACAGCATACAGCACAGCAGTTTTCCAATCAGAAAATCCTAATGGCTTATCTCAGTGACTGATCTCACTGAGTTTGAGGTGAAACTCACACAGAATTGTATGTGATAAAAAAAATAATAAATCTTTCCATCTGTCTTGTCTTTACACTCTATGCATTTTTTTTCTCTTTTTTTGTAACATATTGAATCATACTCAGTGGGGAAGAATAACTAAGTGCATGCAATTTGGTACTTTACCATATTTGTTTAGCGGTCTGTGTTTGGGGTGTATTTGTTGTATATGAATTTTGGATTAAAAAATGGCCAAATTGTTCTGTTTATATTGCTCCACTAGAAGAAGTAGGTCCTAAGGAAGCTACACTCATTTTATAGCATGTTGGTTAGCTGGCTAGCTACCTCACATTGATGTATACATTCCAGTTAAAGGTACTTTTGGTTCAACTTGGCTTCCCATCTTCCTTTTCTTTTCATCTTCATGTGTTCTGTGATTAATTTTGGAGCTAATGTACTAATGAGAGATTTTACCTGAGAAATTCAGCTAATCAGTTTGTCTGTCTGAGCAGTAGGTGGGTTGAGTGGTCTGCATGTCACAGCTCCTTTGCAGCAACATGCTAACAAAATTAGGCTGTTGATGTCAAACGTTTCCCACTTTTCTTTATTACACTTTTTGATATTTTACTTTTGAATAAAATATATTACTAACTCGAAATTAGATATTTCTGACTTGATTAACTGGGTTTACGTGGTTCATATACATTCAAATCATGTTTTCTTACAATAGTTTTGCATGCTGTTCATTCACTATTGACCACAAATACCAGAACATCTGGAAATGAAACTGACTTTAACACAGTAAAAGAGACACCATAGCATGGTGGAAGCAACAAAACAGTTTTAGTATCTTTAGTCAGCACATTGATAAAAGTTAAAAATCAATTTAGACACCTATTTAAGTGTCTGTGCTGTTCCTTTGCAAGTGTGTTAGCCACCATGCATGATTGTGCTTTCAGTAGCAGTAATTGATTAATTATTTCAAATCTCTTGCATTTGATATTGTCAAGCCTTTTCAGCTAACAGTACATAGATATAGGTGATGTACTGCATGCATGCGCACACGCGCACACGCACGCACGCACACGCACGCACACGCACGCACGCACGCACACACACACAAATAACCGTGCCCTTATACATTGACACACAGAAGTGCTTCTATTTTTTCATTGTTTCCACATTGTACACTCTTACTGGAAGCCAAGCCCACCGAAGGGTGGAGACTTTCTGCCATGTTTAGTTGTGGCATGTTTTGTGTTTATCTGCTTTTAAGAATTAAGTTTCATCCTGTTCTGCCTTTGCGTCAACACATCTCCCAACACAAAACAGAAAACTGCCATGCTTCCCTCTATTTGTCAATGAACCTTTTTGAAGAATGATGAACACCATTGCCAGTGTTAGAGTTTTATTCCTCTGTTTCCTGATGCTGCTTACCTTAACAGGTAGGTCATGATTTTCAAATGAATCTTTATCTGAATTGTAGACATGTCTATAGAGTTTTCGATAGAGAAATCTGATTCTTGTACTTACCATATTGTGGGTTATATTGTAGTTTCATCTTAGTTTGTAATGCTGTGAAGTTGTGATTAAGATTGTACGCGTTAGCTCAGGGGGTTAAGCCGTTGGGCTACTGATTGGAAGATGGGGAGTTCAAATCCAAGCACTACCAAGCTGCCACTGCTGGGCCTTTGAGCAAGGCCCTTAACCTCAAATGCTCAGTTGTATAAATGAGACAAAAATGTAAGTCATGCTGGATAAGGGCATCTGCCAAAAGACTGTAATGTAATTATTTAAAGACATTACTAATTGTTGCTAGTAAGAATTCAGTAGATATATTTTTGGATGTTTGGATGTTTAAAGGATTACATAAACATTACATTGTGCTTGGCTGCCAGTTCTAAGTGAAATTCATCATGCCTTTTCAATTTTTACCCACAGACTGTCACACATGTCAGATCTATAAATTAGAAGGGGACACTCTCACCTTTACTCTGACTGACAGACCACTTATGGATGATGATCGATTCAGTATAAAAAAAGACAATATATTAGTAGTCCCCAAAAGGAACAGGAAACAAGAGGGACCAGGGATTGTGAAAAATGGCTTCCTGGAACTCCAAAATGTGAATTTGAACTATTCTGGGACATACACCGTTGAGGTCTTTGATGTGAAAGGCATCCAAATAAAGTCATACACCGTAATCGTCTGTGTTTTTGGTAAGACTTTTGTAATAATAAATGCTATTACAATGAAAATATATTTCTTATTTTAAATGGATATGATGCAAATTTACACTCGGTCTCATGTCAAATTTAGATATCTTAAACCATATCCCAATGCAATATTATTTCATTTTAATATAATGCTTTATAGTTCCAATGGAAAATACATGAACGAAATGAGTTTTAATACATAATACTGTATGATTATACTCATGATGCTGTCCTTCTGTATTTAACAGAAAAAGTCCCAAAGCCAAGAGTAAATATTACATGTCAGCAAGAGATGATTTACTTTAGATGTGATGTTGAAGGCGGCAACGTTACAGCTTACAGCTGGCACAAAAATGGGAGCAATTTCGAGATGAATGCATTAAACTTCTCAACAAATGTTAAGGCAGACAAATCAGAGTATACATGTACTGCACATAATCCTGTTCATAAAAATACAAGTGATCCAGTGGAAGCAGCATGTATGTATTTTTTTTCATGCATTTTTACTTTAAGCATGTTCTAAAGGTAGCTTAAATATTTATCTCTTGATATGAACATTTTATGGACTGTGAATATGATATACAGCCTGATTGATGAAAGATAATGGATGGAATTTTACCCAGGTTTTAAGCCAGAGACGATCTCAGCCAATACTCTTTTTGGCTATGACTTTTGGATTATGGTGGGCATCTTAGCTGGTGGAGGAGCTCTCATACTGTTATTGATAATCGTTCTGGTGACTGTTGGCTGTCGTGCCTGTAAACACAGAGAGAAACAACAGCGAGGTAAATTCAGTCTTATTCCAATAACTCATATACAGTACCAGGCAAAAGATTGGACACACCTACTGAAACATTTATTTGTTTGTTTGTCTGTCTGTTTGTTTGTTTAAAAAAAATGGATTATTTCTACATTTTAGAACTATGAAAAAGCACATGTGGAATTTTGGGGTAAACAAAAGAAATGTTTCATATTTTAAATTCTAAAAGCGTTTACCTTGATGAAGCTTTGCACACTATTGGCATTATCTTACCCAGCTTCATGAGGTAGTCACCTGGAATGCTTTTCAGTTAACAGTTGTGACTTATCAAACATTTATTAGTGGAAACATTTGATTAGCCCTGTTTTATATAGAGAGGAAGAGAGAGAATGAGAAATGAAAACAATGCTTGGGAAAACAGGTGTTTTTGGGCTAATCTTTTTTATCTGATAGTGCTTCACCACTCCCAGTGTGCTATGCAGCATTCTGCCGTTACTTATAAAGCAGTTAGAAAAGATCCGATCGGCTGTCTTCAAGTGCATCAAAGGAAGAATTTTATAGTCTTTTCCATTCCTGGTTGGTGGCTGTCATTTAATAGAAGATATCTAACTTAGGGATTGGAATTGGCCATGACCTATATTGAGATAAAGTAAGAGAAAATTACATATAAATGACCTCTGATTACCTTTAAGGGTCTGAATGCTTATCTAAATGAGACATTGTAGTAAAGCTGTAAAGATTTCTAAAGTCATATATTCCCTTTAGGTTACTGGTTATTATGTGTAGATTACTAGCAAACAGTCAATTTAAAGTTTAAAAAAAACCCAACACTTTCCAGACCCATTGTACGTTCAAAGTTATTTGTAGCAGTAAGAAATAACAACAACAACAACAACAACAACAATAATAATAATAATAATAATAATAATAATAATAATAATAATAATAATGATAATAATAATAATATCAAACACTTGGAACTATATACATATATATATATATACACATCAGTTTGTGATTCAAATATTTCTTGAAGGCCCTGATGGCGCGCCACTGATTTATTTATTTATTTATTTATTTATTTATTTATTTATTTATTTATGCACACACTAATTAGCCATAACATTATTTATCTTGTTGCAGTGCTACCTGTCAAGGGGCGGGACAGCCACATTTACAATTCAGTTATGGAAGTAATTCATGAAGAATAACTATCCTTTATGTATCCTTTCTCAGATGACTATGTCAACACCCCTTCATTTCCTAGTCAACAAAAATCAAAGCAAACAACAGAACTTCTGTCAGATATCTATGATAATGATCCTGCCCAGGGATCAGCTCAAGTTCAATGTAAAACTGAACCTAGTCCCAGGAATAAGAAGCGCGCTCGACCTCCGCCAACTACAACAGATGAGGAGCAGAAACAAACTCCACCATTACCCCAACCTAGAAAAAAGGCACAGGTCAGAAACCAAGAAGGACCATTGTGATGCAGGATGAAATACATCGATCAGGTGAAATTATCTAATTATCCAGTCCAATTATTTACTATATAGTTGTATATGGAGTTACTCCCTGAATATAATATCGTAAGCCTCATAGCATAATTACCCAAGTCATATTTCAATGAACGATGACTTAGGCAATTATGCTATGAGGCTAACGATATGTTAGTTGCATGATCAATGGTTAAAATACTTAGTCAACTAGTCATCATATCCAAAGTTAAGCAAAAATCTGCTTCAGAACTGTTTTTAGGTTGGATTATTTGTGGAGAATGCACCAAACGACAGTGTAGTTAACAGATACACAGGCTTCAAGTTACATTTCCAGTCTCAAAACAATATATCAGTGTATCATCTTATATTATTAAATTATGTGCCAGTTCTTTAAATGCATGTGTGTGGATGAGCTGGCAAATCAGCTGTAATTGCTCAGAATAGCATGCAATAGTATGGGAGATTAGTTTTATAAAATAACCAGTTTTATAAAACAACCAACTTTTTTATTAAAAAAAAAAAACAACTCTAAGAGTTAGAGCTCAGTTCTCAATATAGCATCATAAAAACCTGAGCCACGCTGCCTTTTACTTAGACTAATGCATTGCTTTGTTTACAGAATTGACAAAACCTACAATAGACAGACTACAAGACAGAACAAGTCACGCCACTCAGAGCATCAATGCACTGCCTGCCTATTTCTCTATATAACTGCAGTTTGGTTTTTGTGGTCAAGCACTGGCTCTTTTGAGTTCTACTAGCAAAGACAGCAGCCGCTGAAGGGGCTTTCTGTCACTTTTCATAAAAATTGTCACAAAAATGTGTCTAACATATGTGTCTAATACCCAGGAGATTCCTGCTATTACATTAGTAATGTAAAAACAAAAAAATTAATAAAACATGTAAATGTACTGTGTAAAACAGCATTGTTTATTTTCATTTCTATTTCCCTTCATATTTTAATCATATACTTATTTCATGTCTTTATTGCTATGTAGTGGAGAGCTAACATTGTAAGTTATATAAATCTATGTAGAAGTGCATCAATTCTCTAAGTCACTTTAGGGAGAAAAAAAAATGAAAAAGATAAACAGCTAGATTCTTCCACTTTACCCTTTTAGAGATATTTGTGAAAACGACATTTTGTTAAAAAAAAAAATGCTCTGTGCAGCTATTTTAAAATTTGTTTGTACAAAGGTGTGCTAATTCTGTTTGCATAACTGTAAGAAGGTCTTTTGTGACCTGTGGACACTGTTGGTCTGTGGATTTCCTGCCAAATTCTCATGTGAAAATGCAGTCATGGGGCATTGCATTTTTTATTTTTTTTTATTATTTTTTTTTTTGGAGCTGCATTTGGAATTGGCTGCCAATAACATGTTTAACAGATAAATAAATAAATAAATAATAAGAGTGCTTAGTGTGTTAAATACCTGGCAACATAACAGACAACCACAATTGATGAATATGATATAGCTGAGAAGAGAGAAAATGGGAAAATGGGTAGCAAGTTATCAGTTAAAAGTTATTGCTACAATCCTAAATAGAATGCTGGGTGAACTCGTGTGAGTCAACAAAGTCAAAACCATTTCAAATCATTTTAAATGGAATGCATAGCATAATTTGACAAATGACAGAAGGAAGAGAGAGTGAAAGAGATTCTGAGATTGAGAGAGAGAGAGAGAGAGAGAGAGAGAGAGAGAGAGAGAGAGAGACCAAAGGGTAAGAGAAAGTTGGCTAGCTAGTTAGTAGTTTATTATCCAATAAGCCAGGTGAATGGGGGAAATATGGGAGATGGTGTTGTGAGAATGGGAATGATAAAAAAAAAAAAAAATGAAATAGATAGAGGTGTCCTAAATGATTACAAAATAGCATTTTGCTGATACTGATTAATGTAAAATAAGATCAGAAAACAACAAACAAATGTGCACTTCTGCCCTGAAGTTTGTGTAACATGCATGCAATACATGTATATATGGTGCATATACAGGTGCTCCCATAATTATGATGGCCCAACTTACGATTTTTCGAAGTTACAATGACGATTGCAGTACGCTAAAAATTGTAAAATATTTAGAAAATATTTAAGATTCGCGGGCAGGCATCATACGATACATTCAGACAACACCCGGACGTATGCGGACAACAACCGGAAGTACGCGTCACTCACCTTGCGTGATGCCTCACTCTCTCCCCCAACTCACGGAGTTACCTTGTGTATCGGTGTACTGTACAGTGCATTACAGCATGTTTTTTTGTGTGCTTCAAGAGCTAATATTAATTCAAAAGCATATATTCTAAATGCCCCAGCATGTCTCCTACAGGAAAAGACTCCTGGGTAGGCTAGGCTAAGCTAGGCTAAGTTACCTAAACTGCCTAAGCTAGGCTAAGCTACCTATGCTAGGCTAAGCAGTGGGTCAACATACGATATTTTCCACTTACGATGGGTATAGCGGAACGCATCTCCATTGTAACTTACAATATACAGGACTGCCTGTATATTAGTCTGTTATTATTATTATTATCTGTTGTTATCTTAGGAAACTATGTAATCCTATGTTCCAGTGTCACAAATACATGATCTATAATCATTCTATAATCATTTATTAGAAAAAGTACTATTCCCAACTATACACATCTATTATTTGTACAGGTGCAGACAGTCTGTTTTGTTATCAGCATACATTTTCCAACCACAGGACCATTTTTAGCTGGGTATTTTTTTGTGTACAGACCACTTAACCATCGTTGATGTGTCAAAGCTCCAGCAAACACAGCACAGGCTTATCTCAGTGTGATAAATACCACGTCAAGAATACACTAATTATCCACTTTATTAGGAAAACCTGTACATGTGCTCATTCATACAATTATCCTACCAGTCGGTTATATGGCAGAAGTGGAATGCAGGTCACGAGCTTCAGTTTATGATTACATTAAACAATGGAATGGAAAACATTGGAAACATTGGAATGGAAGAAAATGTGATTTGTGGCATGGCTGATGGCTGGTTTGAGTACTTTGAAAATCTCCTGGGATGTTCATATAAAAAGTATCTAGAGTTTGCCCACAATTGTACAAAAAAAAGTTAACAACTTTGGTAAACAGAAAAGCATCCCAGAATGGATAAAAAACAAACAAACCTTGAGGCAGGTGAGCTATAGCAGCAGAAGACAATAATGTGTTCCATCTCCATCAGCCAAAACAAAAGCTTTATATCTGCTTTTTTAAATATTAAAATAATATAGCAATATTAAAAAAAATCTAAATATTAGGTCTCTACACTATATCAGCCTGTTCTGGAGCAATATTGTTAACTTTGTAGAAAATCAGCCACTGCACAGCACATGACTATTCCACAAAGCACAAGAGACAAAGCATACTTGAATCATGTTGTGGAATAATGAGAATTTGTATTCAAGTCCTGTCTTGATTAGTGCCCTTTGTCAAGTGTGTGTTATGGTTCCATGCTGCAGCTTTTATTTGGTATGGTTCCTGCCATACTCACCATTTGGTTTGGTTTGTTTGCACTGTTTTAATAAATTATCTGCACTTGCATCTGCCTCAAATACCAACTGTTTTCAGTTGTCAGTAGCTGTTTTACTCATAAATCCACCTAAACAGTTTGTCTGTATGAGCAGTGGCTGGTTGGAATGGTTTGTGTTTCATATCTCCCTTGCAGCAACATGATACTGAAATTACGCTGTTAGTGATGTCAAACCTTTAAATATTTAATATATTTTCTGTGATGGACCGTAATATTTCAGCAGTGCAGGGACAGGGGTAAAGTGAAGAAAATATTTTACTAACTCTGAATCAGATGTTTCTGACTTGATAAAATGGATATAGGTGGTTCACATTCAAATCTTGTGTTCTTACAATAGTTAGTAGTTAGTACTGTTCATTAACTAATAGCCCAAAAAACCCAAATGTCTGGAAATGAAACTTTAATACAGAAAAAGAGGTACAATATCATGAAACCTCTCTACCCAATCATACAAACCACTCTGCAAAAGTCATGATGAAGCTAGTCTTAATGAAATCATTACAATAAAATACATGGGTAGGTCCTTAAATTACAGAAGGCCATCCTCTGATTTTTTTTTCTTTTTAAATCTTATTTTCTGTTGCCTGAGAGGCCACATGGTTTTAGCTACATGAATTTCTCACCCTTCCATTGCCAAAAACTAATCAAGTAAACAAAAACTAAATAACCAACATAGAGCTAAACAAATTAAAGCACTTATTGAAACTAAATATGAAACCTGAACAGGTCTGCAGAAGTATTTCTTTGAAAATGATCTGGGCCCGGTTTCTCGATAACGTTCACTCTTAGCACACTAAGAAGACTTTTAAGATATATCTTACGAAAGTTGTTTACTTTTCTAAGAGTGTTTCCTGAACTGTCCCTTAGGAAGCTTCTTAAGCGCTGCCTCTTACATACGACGTTAGAAGGCACTATCGATTGCTCCGGAATTGATTTTTCAGTCTAATCCTGACATGCATTTAATTGTTTTTGTCCGATCCCGACATGCATTTATATGTTTCTGTCTGATCCCGACCCGAACCCGATTGGAATGTTAATGTTTGTCTGAAACAGGCGCTGCTAAGTAATT